>OY740767.1:146702414-147014283 GCA_963513935.1 Aphrophora alni | reverse complement strand
ATGTTGTGGGCCTGTATTTAAATGTTTGACACTATGTAACGATCTCTAGCGGATGAAATAATAACTGAAGAGGGTATTACAGTCCCGAAACGTGCTTTAACTTATTAAACAAAACAAAGCTATGCAACGCGTTATGATTACTTGGGGTCATACTACTTAATTAATACTCAGATTACTCAAATACAGGAAGCCATATGTCACAAAACCATAGCGTTTGTTTTCAATGCACATAACTAGTTTTTTTGTATCTGACAATAGATTTGATGGTCGTTTCACGTTCCATAACCTCGAAAAGAAATACTCAGTTTGCATCACAAAACATGGTTGCCCTAACTTTCTTGGTAAAAAAAAGCTTGCCGGACTCATCAATCTTATCAGAGTAGGCCTACGTACTTCCATTGCAGCACTCATTATGAAAGGCGGTTTACGGGAAACGAATCGCAGCACGACCTTACTACTATCGCAAGTGGGTGCTTACTGAGCTACTGAACAAGTTCACCTCAGGAATGATAACGCTACTTATCTTGCTCCACGAAAACGTAAGTCACTTTCCGAACGGCCTTCGTACTTTGATGCATTTACTAAACAGAATTTTTATTATATATTTATAATAAAGTCTACACGAAACTCCTCAAGCAGTTAAATCGCAAAACAGATTTGTATGCCAAATATATCATTATTTTTATACCGGGTATGAAAAATGTAAAAAAAGTCGTAATATAAGATTTGCACAATTATTGTCTCCACGCGCCGCATTATCCTGATATTACTCCATTAGTTGTTATGCAGTGACCCATTTCCTTTACCTCCGAATAACAGGGTAAGATCACTTTACTCCTTTGCGTGGAAGAATCCACAAGACATCATTAGAATTCTCCCTTAAACTTGAATGTCTTATATTTTGTATTCACATTCGCCGGATTAAGGTTGCTTTATTTGGAATAAACAACAAAAAAGTTATTTCATTCCAGATATAATCAAGTTGTATGTAAGATATAGTAAAAGGAATATTTTAAAGTTTGTGTTATTAGCAGAGATTATGTATTGCTTTGAGAATACAGGGTATATCAGAGCTCTTGTAAAAGTTGGACCAAAATACAATTAAATCAAAACAATTGAGCTTTTAATCACAATTATATATGTATTATGATCTCCTTACGAATAGACGGTATTGGAGACCATGAATCCCGCTGGTCCTACTTGTTCTAATAATTTTCCTTCGGGTTAAACTTACGTTATACACATGGTGACTGATGATAAGTGTTACAAAGTTTAAAGAGTAAACTATTAGGTACTGGTGACAAAATAGTGCATAGTTAATAGTTTCTTCAAGACTCTTGGATTAATAAACATTTGTCGTGTTTTTAAAAACATTGATACAAGTAAAACTAAAATTTTATAACTACACATGAATATTTTGTTAATTGGAACACCATTCTTGTAATGTACATAACGTTTCCAAAGAGGAACGATTAAAAAGGGGGTCAGAAACATATTTTGAACATAGAAATGAAAGGACTTACTTTATGAGTATCGGTGAAGTTTTCATCTTTACTTTTTCTACCTAAGTGTTGGAAGATTTTTTTCCACCCTGTATATAATAGAGTTTTGTAAGATCCATTTTTATGAAGATGTAGAGAGAAAATATTCTCGGTTTTTGTTTAGAATATAAATTGTCATTACGATCTAAAAGGCATTTTACAATAATTCTAAAAGAAAACTATTGTTTTATTAATTTTTAGTCACATATTAGTTATCGGATATTATGAAGTCATGTACAGACAGAATGATATTCAAAGAGTATTATTTAATGGCTAATGGACATGGACGAGGTTGATGGTGTATAATGCTGTGGTTACATCTCTTTGATGACTTTTCACGGTTAATTTGCGTTCTTTTTAATTTTTTACTTCAAAATTATTATATCATGATGGTTAATATTTTTTATGTTTGCATGATTAATTACGTTTTAATGTATTCTGTTTTGTTTGTCTTTTGAACGTTGGTGGTGGTTTTGTATGCAATATTGGTATTCGTTGTACAGTTTTTTTTTTTTTTTTTTTTTTTTTTTTTTTTTCAAAAGTTGGTAACGTCCAAACTAATACTTTTTACGTATTTTTTTAAAATTATTAAATGTAAATGTGTTTACTTATCAACTATACGAAGTAAGTTTGGTAATTGTCAAAAATTTCGACCTTTATTTTTGACTAATCTCAGGAAAACGAAAAAGTGATTTTTCGACATACCCGTCTGACGATCGTCGTTGTCGTTGTTTGTACGTAAGCACTTTCCGGTCACAAAAATATAGACAGGTACATGAAATTTGGTACATTGGACTATATAGTATGCTCATATAGAACTCTATAAAAATTAAGAAAAATGTTAAAATGGCGGCCTATTAAAAAATATCTCGTGTGTTAATCATCATGGTTCACAATAAATTAACAGATTTATATACAATTTATAAATAGCAAATTTATTGTAAAATATGTCATTTCCAACATATTTGACCTCGCAAGAAAATCCGAATAGTTAAGAAGGTCGCATCACCGACACGAGCGTAGCGAGTGGAGGCTCCTTCACGTATGTACAACTTCGATGATAGTTAATTCCAAGACTGACACGAACGTAACTAGTGGACACTTCTACGAGGCCTGTTAGTGTCTAGCCGTCGTCAAGAGAGTTGTAATTACAATTCACAAGGTGCAGAAAACCTGTGTAACAATAAATTGTTTTAGACAAACCTACTCTGCTGGGTGTGAGGCCTTGATTTGAAAATACAATTTAACATGACCTACAAGAGACCAACTTTTAGACAGTGTTTTTGGAGGATCTGCTTGTATTACATTGTACGATGGGGCTGGGTAAGTAACATGATGGGTCCACTTTTATTTTCGTAAACTTTTAAGGAAAATAAATTAGTATTATTATTATATTCAGATATTTCATTACGTGATAAAGTTAGATGCAAGCTATTGAGGTTGTTGTTAAATAGGTGTTATTTTGAATGATTCCTGATATCTGACAGATTCCAAATTAATTTACTTTGAATCTTTATTTTATCTTAGACTTATCGTAGTTATAGGAGTATAAAATATATTTTCTTCGCCGGAACTTACTTCTTAGCAATCCCGACTTACTCTAACTGGATCTATACATTTTTCTTGTAGCCTTGTGTACGATTTCTCACTTCCATCTTTCTCATCAATTCCCCTTGACCAACTTTTGTTCTTTACTGACTATGACACTATTAGACTATTCTATAGCTAAATTATTTATTTTTTGTTCTTATCTTTTACATAAAAAACATGAATCTTGGTTTTGATTCCTCTTTTTCATCATTCTATTCAAATCTCTTGTTATCTACCGATTCTGCCCTGTTAGAATATTCGAGGGTGAAGTGTGTTTATTTTATGTCGTTTTCTTTAATTTATTATAAGGCTGAGATAAACGTGTGGTCTTTCGCCTTTAAACAAACAAAAATTATTTTTCCTCTCTCTGCCGTCAGTCGAAAATACCCTGAACTTTATAAAAAAACAAATAAATTTCACTGTTATTGGTGGATGTATAATTGTGGTGATGTATAGATACAGATAGGCAAACTATCTCTCGTAAGGAATTCCGTCAAAAAGAACATTTCAACAACCTCTCTATCACGTAAATTAAAGGGAGGGGTGGATGAGAAAGATGTAATCACATTAGGTCCACTGAAATTGCACACAAAGGGGAAACAATTTGTAATCCAATTTTTTTCTTCAGTTTCTATTCTTTCTAAATAGTGTAAACAGGTCGTTTTTAAATGACATCATAGTGGGCGCCATCATGGTACTTGCTCATCCCTTTCGTGGAATGTAATTCAAACAAATCTTTTAAATTGACGTCAGATGGGTTGTAAATGGCATCATAGGTGAGTGAAAATGTATTAAAAAGTCTTGTGTTAGTGTTTCGGCCCTCCTGGCCCTTCAAGCTGTACATAAATCAATAAACTTCTACTCACTATGTTCTTATCACATTTTCTAAGGAGGTCTTTGCTTAGAATTATATTTTTAACAATAACGCCTTCATCATTTCTTTATTGGGGTATGGTGAGATTGGTACCATTAAATTGAGAATTTAATAATTTTTTTTTTCTAATTTAGAGTTTTACAAGTTCCAAAACGCACGAAAAGTGAACACAAAGCTGTTTAAAATGATCGTCATTTTGACATTTTTATTTCGATTTTGGTTATTACTATAGGGTTCTGTATGACAGTATAGACTCCTTTACCTCCTCTCCTCATTTTTCTGATTGCTTACGTGTATACGACAACAACAACGTCAATGGATATTGCATGTCAAATATCACTTTAAAAAATCCTAATGCTATAATCTGTCAATAAATGGAAGTCGAAATGTTTTAAGATTAACAAACCTGTTGTATACTTCGTTTAAACAGTGTAGATGAATGTGAAAGTTGTACAGTGTTATTCAAAAAGAAGTATACACTTTTAGTTGGCTGGGACATTGAAGATATAATTAACAGAATAACAAGATTTACACGGCTGGAAAGAGTAGTTTTTAAAGTTTTGATTAAAACATTAAAGATGTTTATTCTGTGCCCCACGTGTTACTCGGGAGACATCAATGCGATAATATAGTTATGTCCAAATACTTAGAAGAGTGTCCACATCAACACTTCATACAGCTCATGTTGTCTTAACTACAAGATATTTGAGGGCAGAGGAGGAACGAACACTTTAAATCCTCACAAAAAGAAATCACAAGGAGTTATATCGAGGTTTCGAGGAAACCAACCCAAAGTGAAATATTTTCAACAGCTACGCGAAAAAACCAGCGTTACGGACGATTTTCATCATGGGTTAACCAGTTAACTCATCACCAAAAATGAATCGTTCTAAATTCACTAAGTCCATGTAGATCAATACAAAACTCTAAACCTTCAAATTTGTAGTCATCTCGTAATGCAATAGTTTAGATTTATAAGGGGGTGATCTTAAGCATTTATCTCATAATTAACCAAACTTTAGGCTGCTGTAATTGAATTTCTTACTTCACCTTAGTCGGACTACGCAAGTCGAACCTGTTGCTGACCTATCTGTGCTTTTCCTTTTATAAAAACAGCCTGCATTCTTGAACGTTTTGTACCGGTCATCAATTAAATTCCTAGTTGTAGAATTTTTATCATAACGAGTTTTTAAATGACATGCATGTCGGTTACACATTGAGTTTTTTTAAAACTCAAGCACGGAAAAAGACTTCTCCGTTGGAGTATTGTCCATTTTGTTGGTAAAAGAATAGGATCAGCTGACCACATTGTTGACTACAATCAGCTGTTGGAAATAAATCTTGAAGTCATTTGCTATCCATTGATGTCAGATATGACAAAATTAAATAATGTATGTCATGTTTTACAGACTGTGAATGATAATCAATTGTATTTTTATATAATTTTTTTTTTTCAGAAAGTGTAGGAACGCTATTTAAATCCAAATATTTTGGTTTATAAATTAATTAAAAAATAGCAAATTTCCTCGTAGAAACAAACTGCTTTTCTAGATTTATACTAAGATTTGACGGTATAAATAATATCTTTCGTAACTTATTGAACAAGCTTGGTAGTGACAGTTACACGGTCCAACTGAAATGTAATCAACTGAAAGGAGAGGGACAACGTTTAATATTTAAAATTCAATTTAAATAAAACGGACTATATAAAAGTCTTTTATAGAAATTCTAATTTATGTTTTGTCAATCGTATAATATTTTTCGTCTTGAAAGAGAGCAATTAGATTTTTCATTTTATTCAGACTTATTGATGTTTTAATACAGAACATTTTTATTATAATGGTTTATTTATTTAGGGGAAGTATTTTTCTTATAGAAAAGATATTGATTTAGAGATTTAAATCAGTAATATATATATTATTTAATTTCATTTATTTCATACTTGTTTCTTACTCAACATAAAAAGTACAGAGTAAGTTTGCTAATCGTCTAACATTTTAACCTCCGTTTGCTTATCTGTATAATTAGTTAAAATCAACGATCAAGAGCGAGAATTTGTTAAACGCAGTATCTGAAGGACTTCATAGATTGTCCGCTACTAAACAAAGGGTAAAATTAGCTTATTATCCACAAGTTAACGGGTTTGTTAAACGGCAGAATCGAATAATAAAAATTTCCATCCTGGAAGATCTCCAAAATAAAATTTCAAATTAGCCAGATATTCTAGAGTGCTATTCGAATATAGAACAGTGAAACTATTCGACTGGTTTATTTTCCCTGTTATAAAATGGAGATTCATTTTTTTCGGTTGATTCGTTATGACAGCCAGTAGGAAATATGTCCAAAAAGACGGAATCTAAAATAGAACCAGAGAAGATTCCTTTAAATAAAGAAGATTTTGATACCATCTATCAAAGTAATTAAATATTAAAGCTGCAGTATAACAACATACTTACATAGTTCCTTTTCATATAATATACGTAAATACTTTTAGTTAATTTACTCCTTTTCGATAAATGTTAATTTAGGTAAAACCGAAAAAGTTACAAACAAAAAAAGTGTTATTTTTCTCCAGTCGGCATAGTCCTTTATATACCTAAGTACATTTTAGAATTATTTTTTTCAGAGACGGTAACTTGGTAAAATTAACTTCTTTGACAAATGTTAATTTAGGTAAAAACAAAAAGCGTAAAAACGAAAAAGTAGTAATTTGCAGTATTTCTATATAGACATAAATTTGTAACTTTTTTTGACAAATAATAATTTAGATAAAATCAAAAAGGGTACAAACGAAATAAATAGTACTTTCCTACGGTCGCCATAGAGTTATGCTTGTTTCTTTATATAACTAAGTAAATTTCAGTACTATATTCTATAGAGACTTGTAAAATTTAATTTTTCGACAATAGTTAACTTGGTTAAAACGGAAAAGATTACAAGCGAAATATATTTTTTTTAAGTCGAAATACTATTGTAACTATTTATTACTTTAAAGCTTTTAAAAGAAATTTGATAACAATTATTATAATTAATATTAAAATTATTATAATAGTAATTATAATATTATTATAAATTCCACTATTCATCCATTATGTTTCCACAATTTCGTACGGATATAAAGCAGTCAAATGGATATTTTTATTTCATTAAGTTTTATTCAATTTTGGATAAACTAATTTTTATGATCATCGTTCTATTTAAAATTTACAAATACATTAAAGCGTCCAATGAAATAGTCAACGGAGATGGGTACCAAACTATAACAATACAGTAAAGTACAAAATAATTTTTTTTACAACAATGAAAATATTGATAAAGGAAAAAACTGTTACCAAGTACAGTATTAAAACTTATAAATTTAAAATATGTTTAGTTATTTACAAACTAAACTGAACTGAGTGTATTAAATACAATTTAGGAATTCCATACTGAACTCTCTCACCGAGTAGAAAAGACTCAGACAATAAAAGTTGTCTTGAACTGTTAAATTCCTTAAAGTGCACTCCCAACTTCATAGGGTTTAGAAGTTTGTTAATAAATGTGAATATTTAGCCATGAGGCTGATACCATATTTATACAGTTTATATAAATCTAGACTATCTTTGTTATAAACTCGTTTCCATTTTATAAAATTACACATTATGGAATCAAAAATATATAGGCTTGATAAAGTAATATTTTTATATCTTCCTGCCAAATTCAAATTCTTTATAAAAATGGCCACAGTTTTTTCTTTATGCGTGAGACTATTTGTATTTCTATATTTGAAGAGTTTAACGCAGTTCGTCTAGCCCTAGCGCATATAGTATCTATATGATTATTCTATGTTATATTGCCCTCTCACTAGATCTACGAATTTTGTACTCCCCCCCCCCCAGGATTTCAATAAAACAATGTAATAAAAAGTCCTTTTATCTGTAAATTAGTAATATTTAAAGGCATTGTTAATAATGTATAACAAAAAACTGTAATTAATTTTATACAAAAATAGCGTTTAAAGTTTTTAGGTAGTAATTTATACTTAAACGGTGATTTTATATAACGCAAAATTTGGTGGTATCTTCTATAGGAAGGGATAAAAGAATCCCGGATTACGATTTTTATAAAAAACGTAAACGTATTGATTTCCACCTTTTTTCTCAACCCCTCTATTCGGGAGTTTCGGTAAAAATATATAAACCACCTTTTGGTTCATTCTTCTTCTTCCCACGATTCATGCCTTAGGCATTTTTCCTCCGTTACAGGACCCTTAATTTTCTCAGTCTACTTTTTTTCTTCTTCTTTTAATATACTCAATCCCCAAAAGTCCACCTTCTTCATTACTTCATGTTTGTCTCTTTCATTTAGTTCTAATCTCCTTGTTGTTTTATAATTTTAATCTCCATACCGTATTAATTAGGGACACTCTGTTCACTAAGAAAGCAAACTCTGGAAGTTTGTACATTTTCTGAATGTCACAACTTTTCCCCGTCCAAAAAATCGGGGATCTTGCTCGAATGTCTTATATAAACTAACGTCGAGTTACATCATATTTTAAAGGTCTTGATAAAAGAAAGAGAAAAGCAAAAATCAAGCTTCTATCTCAACGTTATCTAAAATCGTGACCGATTTTCTAACTCACTTATCTTCATTATTATAATACACAAGAAGGTCCTAGCAGGAAACTGAAGTAGTGACAACAGTTATCAACCATTGATAAGATTTCAGACCATAATTTGTTAGAACTGTTCAGAGTTCATTTGTAGAGTAATTCGCCTTTAAGGTTTCCCAAGAATTCGGTTTGTTGTCTTGCCGCCATTTTTGATAGGGTTGAGATAGAGACCTCTAGTTTTCTTTTATCAAGACCTTTAAAATGAGATTGCATTATATAGAAGTATACATTTAAGTTTTTCGAGCAGTCGAAGTTGGCCCATAAACAAAAAAAAAATTCTTATGGATTGTAAACATTTCCTGAGTTTGGTTCTTCCTTACTCAGGATTGTCCCCATCCTTTTAACTAACCTCGTATATCTAAACCCCTAAGTAGATCCTTATTTCTAATCCTACTTTGTGTATTTTTTTTATTCTTCTGATAAATCACATTTCCTACTTTTTTATTCGGTTTTCTAATTTCTTTGTGGTCGTCCGAACTTCAATCTAATTTGAAATTATTTACACTGTATAATTTTATTTTGCTGTCTTTTCTTCATTATTTGGTCTTGAGACTTCGAGATGTAATTTGAGACTAAATCGTTGCTGAATTTGTTTAACATTCGTTCATTTTCGTTGGTGTAATAATTTGTTATGTCTCAAAGAAGATAATTAAAGTATTGCAACTCTTCCACCATTATTATTATTATTGATTACTATTTAAGTTCTTATGTGTGTTCTGCTTATTAAAGCCATTCCTTTTGTTTTTCTAATTGAAAACCATTATTTTACATACTTAACAGAGCATATACATACCTTGATGTAGCTTTTTTTCAGTCTGAAACTTTTACTACATTATCTGCCAATACTATAGAGTTGAATACAAATCGGATTCATCATAAAAGGCAGAATTTAACATATATATATATATACACTAAACTTATTTTCCGTCAATTTTTTAATTTAATAAGTAAATATTCCACATTTAAAGATTATTACTAAAATCTTTATACAGGTCATGTAATTCATATAATATTAAATATAAATTTAATTCACCATTAAATAATAAAATATAAATTCAATTTAATTAAAATATAAATTCAATATAAATTTAATTTATTGTATTGTACTAATGTTTGTGTTTATTTGTTTACAGGTACGTCAAGCTATTTGAATACGTAGGTGTCAGTAAGTTGTAATTTTTATTATATGAGATATAATTCATTCTTAAATACCTAGTAAAGGGCACCTTAACATGATAAACAAGTTATGGCATATGTTCACTAGAAAGTGGGTAAGAAACTGACAATTTAAAAAAAGAAGTTTAATCTAAGACCACTTCTCGTTAAATTAGATTTTTTTTTTTTTTTTTTTTTTTTTTTTTTTTTTTTTTTTTTTTTTCCTCTTTTCTTTTCGAAAATGGTCAACTATGTCCGTAAAAATGAATTTTTATTTGAAATTTTACCACCGGTGTTTAGTGTAAATTTGTCCAATTTTCTTGAAGATCTGATGATTCTTACCCCATTTGTTGCATTTTTAGTGAAAAAAATCTTTAATTCAAATTTTTTGGTTAGGAAGTACTCTTAATTTTACTACACCCTACCATTTCGATATTCTCTTCATTTCCGAGTATTTTATTAAAAAAAAATAAATTTCTACGGCCTAAAAAAATAGGACTGGATATATTTAAAAATAGTGTAGCAATGCAATTCAAAGTATATAAAAAATACACTTTTCTGAACTTTTAAAGCAAAGCTCCATTCCGATGTTGCTACTTTTTTCGGTTTCCCTCTCAGTTAGATGTACCAAAAGAAAAAAAATTCAAGGTCCCAGTTACATCACATCTTATAAATGTTTTGTACTAATTTCCTCTACTAATAGTTTTTTATTCAAAAGTCAGGAAGTTAGTGTTGCACAGAACTTTATAGGTAGCAACAAGAAATCGGATTCGATATTGGCAGTTTAACTGAAAAAAAAACCTGTCAAACTTCGTAGCGACTTCCGGCTGCTCCGGTACATTATACATGTTGGATAACAGCCTATAATATGACGCAAGAAAGTTTTGTATAATTATTTATTTTCTCATATATAGGTAACATGGAGAAAGTTATGCTATGACTAAAACATACTAGTTTTTCTTGTATAACCCTGAGTCCGATTGTGATGCAATTTTGAGTGTTGGGCGTAGTTTGGGAGTGTCTCGAGGCGTAAGACCTATCAGTTTCTCGATTGTATCAGTTTTGTCTTTATCGATTTTCATCAAATTTCCTTTATATTTTCCAAACCAAACAAAACGTATAATTAAGACAGTTTTTAAGCCTTATGATATAATTATATGTACTTTAAAAAAATGAAGGTGTTACTCTAAAAATGATATTCGGCATCTTCCGTAAAATGAGGCTTTGGAGTTGCAATTAAAAAAGATAAACCGTCTGCCGTGATCACTAACGTAATATTTCAAAATATGCACAGGCTATTTTGATAAATGTTCTGTTTTTTTTTTTTTTTTTTTTTTTAATTTGAGCATTTATAACTAAAACCAATGTGATAAACCACAAGTAAAACAAAATACTGTTCGTAAGTAATTATAAAAATACTGATGTCAAAATGACCTCCGGTGTCGTTTATTTTATTTTCAAATTAGTGTTACATTGAATTTTGGAAAATGGAAATATTCACCTTTATTGGTATATGGTTTTTTATTTTTCAGTGTATGATAAAGTGTGTGTAATGTTAATTATTTTATTACTACTAAATACAATCCGTTTCAGATTATGTTTCTTTATTTAATCACTTATTTAGTTTTTATTGGAAAGCATTCTGTAGATCAACCAACAAGTATTCAACTCTTGTTGTTAGACAATGAAACTGCGTTTTTAAGATATGGTCCAGACAAGTTAGGAAACAATTTTGAAAATCTTCGGGAGTAGATAAAATCCGGCTATGTCGATGCTTGAATATTAATCAAGATGTTAAAAATTTACTGCTTACATACTTCAGATTGAAAAATACCGAAAATGGTTTTCTATACAAATTTTAGAAGTTTTTTAGCTTGCTTTAAATAACGAGTTTTATTTTACCTGAGACAAACCTTCGGAATTCAGAAAATAATCCTTTTTAAAGAAATTTTAAAGAACAAACCATATTTATCTTAAACCAAACTATACGAACGAATTTTTACAGATTTTTAGTCAACATTTTATAAATTTGTTGTCACCATTAGAACTTTTTCGAGTATTAGGGCATTTCTGAAAACAAAATTTCCAAAAAGTAGTGGATGAAATAAAGGCTTGATCTTTGATGCTCTTCTTGATTGTTTCAGATTTCGTTTGTAGCTTTGTGATTTCCTCTCTTACTATTTTGAAGTTTTCAAACGGCTATTCTCGGAAAATACACCTTTATTTAAAAATAATAACACGCGTCAATATTTCTTATTTTTGCCCAAATTATAAAGTTACCTTTTCCGGGGTATTTTTTCCCCACTCTTTGCTATGAAATAATGTTATTGTTGACCTCCCGATAAATACCTTGATAATTCATTGTGTGGTCGGAGAGCTCGGAAACGTTCGAAATATTTCGGTTCTTGAACGAGTGATAAAGAAAGTAGGACGTAACCACCACGGAACGGAACTGGAAACAGCTGATCGTAGAAACTGTATAATCTCCCAAACCAACAAGTCATATCTTGTATTTGAGAGGTACGATATTTCAGTTTTTTCCCCCAAAATGTATACAAATCTATTATGGCTGGTTAATTAATTATAGGTGGTGCTACAGATACTTGGGAGGGTTTTTGGTGGTTGGAAATTAACATGATTAATTTTACTTAGGCCGAGTAAATTTGATGATTTTGGTGTGTAAGTGGGCGGTTTTTATTAAGGCAATTTAAATTCATTGTAGTGATTTAGTTAATACCGTGTTAGTAATCATCTCGTCAAAGCTGGCCTATGATCTGTTCTGAGTTTGATATGCGAGAATTGCCCAAATATGATTGGTAACCAATATGAATGCACTCTCAAATTTAGGCTACATGGCGCCCTCAAGTGAAACTGTCATCATTCTCTGTAACTTTAATCAGTTATTAACGGCTTCCCAGGATATTTTTTTGAACATCTAACAATTTTTTCAGGTTCTGTTTAGCAGTTATTCCAAAATAATATAGACAGTTAGATTTTTATTTTTATTCACTATACTGGAGATTTATGAAGTTTGACTTTAAAGAGACATGCAATTTTGTGTCGTAGCGAAGATTGTGTATTTTGTTACTTACTATGTCGGAAACCATACAAAACGCCTTAAGGAAATTCTTTAACTATCACATTACTTCCCATACCAAACTGAAAAATGTAAATTTTGTATTTACTGTTTATTTTTTTTTTACCATACGTACCCCAATTTTTGGGCGTATGTTTATTGTTTTAGTTGTATGAATGTATATTGTATTATAAGATGCAATAATTTTTAATATAATAAAATTTTTTAACTAATCTGTGAGAATGAGTTTGTTTTTTATTTTATATATTTATTTTTGTTTGATATTATTTTTTATTATTACTTTGGTAAACATTGTTTTAAAACAGTTTTTTTTTGTCATATTATGTTTTGAAGTTAGGTGGAAAAGAGGACTTGGATGGTACTAATCTTGCTCCGAAGTTAATAAAGCCATTATCTATCTAACTATTTACTACTTTATAGTCAATATTTTAAGGTAGTACCCATTATTTATATATGAATCTATTTTTATTCATTAGTTATAATCGTTTTACAAAGATTGTAACTCCAAGGAAAACATTGCGGAGATAAATTTCCCTGCACGTTACGCCGGAGAAAATTAACTTTTTATTACACAAACTTCGTGCACTAACTGTCGACAGACTCTTCTATCATTGTGCAAGAGAATCGACGTGTTAACTGCTCTGCAGAGCGTTATTTTAATTTATTATACGTTTCAAGAAATAATTGAAGAAAATGGAGAATTTCGAACGACAATACCCAACTGGGAGCGATGAAGGGAAATTGCAATCCTAGTTTAATTTTATCTGTGTAACGTTACTTAGGAAGGAGGGTGCTTTGAAATCACTAAACTTAACAGTTTGGTGTTTTTTTTTTTGTATGTTGCCATTTTATGGTTTAAATTGTTTTTATATCTGAATGTGTTTTGTATAAACTTCTAATAATTTGCGGTCAGAACTTGAAATATTTTGAAATGTTTGTAAAATACAGTTACAGTGTTAAGACTTCTTTCTCCCACCAAGGTGTAACGTTGCGAAGACAGTGGATCTTGAGACCTTTAGGACTTCACTGAGCGAACAACCATCACAAGGCGATCTGCAGTCTCAGTTCAATAAGAACAAAACCGAGTTCTGGTATCTCTTGAGCGGGATGTCTCTGGCAATTGTTTAGTTACAAGACTTATAATTGCTCAACACTGTCAGTTCTGCCTCCTTATTGAGCAATACTTTATTGTTTCAAACTTACTATATTTAGTAAACTGTAATTTTTCTTTTAGTTTCCCCTTTTGGTATCTAGGTTTGATCTATAATCTTTCACTTTTTAACAAAATTTAACGAAATTGGTAAATAGTTTTTTGAGAAAAGCTTTATTGTAACAGCTTTGATAAAATAAAAACTGTTACAGTCTATTTTGAGAAGTTGGACATTTTATCATTTTGAAATAGGCAAAACGAGAAATATTGAGTTTGATAAATTGGGATGAACCTCTTCAATAGCCTAATGATTCTAGTATGAGGCCAGTGAAGAGTCCTGCATCTATCATCTCACAACTCACTACGTTTCTCCAATAACCTTTAGACTCTTGAAGGAGTCTAACACAAGGTGACCTACAGTGGTGTCGTCCGATTGATAGAGTGGTTAATACTCTTGTTTTGTGAGCTAGAAGTACCGAGTTTTATTTGGTCTTTTCACATTAAATCCATTCTGGCTCGCATTGAGAGGTACTAACTTCTCCACTCATAATATAGAGAAACGCTGTTTGGTTTCCATAGAAACGATGACTCAATAGACTATTAAATATCCACTGATACTATCCAAGAAATTTTCCCTCAATTAGGTATAAAATGTTTCAACGTTATTGATTGTAACAGATTTGGATTGTTAAAGTTTAAATTAAATAAAATCTTATAAAAAGCGCCATTTTACAATCTGTAAACCTTATTATAAATAGAAAACACCAATAAATACGAGAATACACATTTTCACAGCTCGAAGTATTCTGCTTTATTCGTTCAGACAGGTAACTCTACAAACCCTTCTTAAACTCAACAACAGATTTTCTCTCTCTCAAGAATAGTGCACCACGTTCTTATCTATGGTAACCGCTCAGTAAAGTAGAAAACTCGGGCTATTAAAAAAAACTGTCGATATTCTAAAGTCAAAATATTGTTTCGAGAGAACTACTGTTTAACATATAGGCTGTATAACATTCTACAGTAGTTAATTTGGTATAGGATTAAATCGCACTTTAATGATGTCCAAACTTGTTATCCCACATGATTCACAACTGAAGAAACCAAATCGAACAAAACATAATAACCTATAATAACTCTAGCAGCAGATATAATATTCGTGTTAAAGTTAAATTTAACATATAAAATACAAAAGAAATCCACATATTTTCTCGTTAGCCGTGTCCCGTGTATAAAGTGCTCAAGGGTAAAGTTAGTAATAAAATATATACTGAGTGTCAAAGCAAATATAATGTTCAATCCCTGGTGGTTACTGAAATGTAGATTTATTGAAAATATGTGACATAGCAGTATACCTTTGAACATATTAATGTCAATAATCTGATTGTATATTCATTAGTTATAGTAAATATATTTCAAAAGATTATCAGATGGAAATAACTAAACAACAATTTGTAATTAATACGTCAATGATGATTCTTCCATGTCGAATGCGAGGATCAACACAAATTAAAAATAAACTAATTTTTTATGTTGACAGGAAATAATATAAATTTCTGTAATTATTGCATGGAGAATATAGCTTTTGATATGCAAAAGCTGTTGATTACTAAGGGCACCGAGCGTTGTTGTATAGGACATCGAAAGACGCCCTCGAATCGTTACAATATGTGACTAGATGTGGGAGCCACGATTGATTATATAGTGACGAATACATATATTGAGGATGTAGTTTTCCTTCTTCGTTTCAATGCAAAAGCTATATTATATAGCTTCTCGTTACATTAGAGAAATACTAGTGGTGAATATATTTTTTCCTTGTTGTTCAAAGGCGAAAAACTTCTCAGTCATCAACGCCTTATAAAGAAAAAAGTGTACCTCTAGGTATCATTCCTTTAAGATTTTTAAACGTATATGATCTAAGGCTATTGTGGAAAGAATAATCCCACTGCTCCTCATTTATACTGAATAAGATTGAGGGGATCCCAAGGTAATATAGCTGAATCTTGACCTTTCTTTATTGGTCGTGTTAGATTCTTATTTTCTATATTTCCCGGTAGGACTTTCTTGAATAACTATTGTTATTTCTTTCGACTCTGACATAATTTGAGTCTTCAAGGAATAGGGATTTCTATTAGATTAATCTTTCTTCTCTTTTTCAAAGTGACATGAATGCGAAGTTTTTGCCTTTAGCATAATTGAAAAATAAAAATAATTATCACACTCGTACTCACTACATTGAGCCCCTGAGGTCACGTGATCAATAATAGTTTGGTACATTTGTAATAGTTTTGGTTTACAGGTAATGGAATTTACTGATATGGAATAACTGGATTTACTAAAATACAACTAATGGAAAAGTTAATTGTTATGAATAGTCACTCATCATTATTTAGATCTATTTAGCACGCAGGGGACCAAAATGATTCCTACATGCCTTTCACAAAAGACCACTTTCCTCGGTAACGTCACTAGATCCAGGGTGTCCATGCTCTGAAGATGCTAGTTTCACAGCTCCAAACATCCCCCACTCAAATGCACGGTCAAAACTCTCTTTCATTAAATGACTTTATGTCCCATTCTTTCTGCAGCTCTCACAATATATGTCCTAGCTATTATATTACACCCAGTTAAGGTCGCTGTTAACAAATCAATCAGCGTAATAAACCATTTCAACCTGATAACTGCATTTTGATAGGTCTCTCTAGCCAAACTGTCCGTTAAGTTTAGCTTGGTCGTATTAAGAAATGAAGGCTTAAGCAGTCTTCTGCAAGTAACCTTTGATATAATCGCTATCCTGGATGGTATCTGCTCAAAATAAAGTGCAATAATATTTACCTGATAGCCTGCTTCTTGTTTCCTTCGAATTTCTACAGCTACTTATGCCAATACTTTACTCACTTTTCCTTACCTACCAATTTCGTACGTGCCCGTCTTCACACATCCTCAAGGTACCAATCCTAGCCAAAGCTAAAACTTTGAAGTACCTATGAGTTTGCAAATCACCATCTCACCAACTCCACTTGTTGTCGAGAGTTCAATAAACAGTAAACACTAAAAGATTGCGTAGTTTTCTTCCTTAACTGAAAGTATCTCTTTTACTTCACACCTTTACATATAAACGTAATTAGTTTGCTTTGTTCTCTTCAAGTTTGAAACCATCTGTGCATCAATCCACGATAATATGATCTACTTTCAGAAAAACCGTGACACTTAGCATTTCATAGAAAGTAATACCACAAGATTTGGATAAAATAAACCAGATACCTCCTCATAGAGGTAATGTTGTCCTTGAGACAAACAAAACGGGAAGAAAAGGGCCTCAATAGTTCAGAACCTGCTTTCACCATAAGTAAATGTATAGCAAGAACTAACTTAAGACTATGAGCATAAATTGAGACTCTTTAAGGATGATGGAAAATCTAAAAGAGTAAACTTGATACGTCATTATTCCACCACATTAATAATTCTCTAGAACACTAACACTGAGCAGAGGAAATTGAGCAAAGTCTAGAAGTTTGTCACTAGATACTGACTTTTCAAGAAACAATAGGTTTAACAGTGAATTGTTAACTTTGTGGTAAATATACATAGACTTAAAACACTTACTCCTGAAGTGTAAAGTTCTGGATAAAAGAGACTAGAGAATTTGGGCCCGTATCTTACTCTAAGAAACACAGGTGATTTAATGGACCAAATTGTGTCCCTTACGAATGATATAAAGCTAGGTTGGCTGACAAGAGCTAAGGATTAGAGGTGGAAGTATACAAAAAGTCTTTTAGGCTAAGTAGTTAGGGTGTGAATTCAGCTTCCTAAAAAAAAACCGGTGTAACTGTATGAGGCTACACAACCTTCTTCTCCATTGAACAACAGCAGACTGTACTTGGAAATAGAATAAAATAATTTAAAAAAATATTTAAGCTAATTATACAGAGTGTTTCCTAACTCTTCTTACAACTTCGGGGTAATGTTCCTTGTGTAAAAAGAAGCCAAAATCGTAATACAATCAGGGTCTATCTCGTTTTGTTGACTGTCGATTTGTTTGATTTTATAAAAAAGGTTTTTAAAAAGGGATCAAAAAATTGAAATAAATTTTGGTGTATTGTTGCTATTTTAGTTTCAATTTAGAATGTTAAGTTTCATTATTTGAACCCAATTAGTTTCAAAATGGCGGCTATTCATAGCTTTTAAATTGAAACAACTCTAAAACTAACCATTTTATAAAACATTACAACAACGTTTTCAGTAAATGTTATGATAAATCCATAGTTGCTTTTATTTTTAAAATTAGGTGAAAATATACGATATTTGGAATTTCTTGTCCGGCCGTGCATGGCTATGTTCTTATGCAAAGTGTTTATTTCAAACTCAGTTTTATTGGTGTTGAGGTTATTTCAATTTAAAATATTTGAATGACCGCCATTTTGAAACAAGTTGAGTTACAATAATGAAACCTAACCTACTGATTGAAACTATCAACAGGAATAAGGCACCAAAATTTCGTTTAATTCTGTAGAGCTGTGTTTTACAAACATATTTGTTTTTATTAGTAGGTAACACGGCCAGTTGAACCTGTAGACAGATGTAGGTTGATCCATAATACAACAGAAATACTATAATTAAAAACAAAATTAACAAACACTACTTAAAAATATTACGTGCGCTTAAAAACTATAAGAAACAACTATCGTACTCGCCTTGTATGTAAACACAAATTTCTTAAAATAGTACAGCATTATATCATATATTTATAGACGAATTCCAGACTCAATACTGGCACTCAGTAAGGAATACATTTAAATAAATTCTTTGCAAATAAGGACAAAAGTTCTATTTTTAACTTCACAAAAGGTCATGTCCTGTTAATTGTTTTAAACAATGAAAAGTTCAACTCTCATTTGTTAAATAGGTACTGTAAAGTATTCAACCATCAGGAATAAAGTAATTGTGGCAGCTCAGTTGTAGACTCAAATGTAAATGAACTCAGCTCAGGCACTAAAATAGTTGCGTTGCTATATAACAGTTAGTTTGTTTCTATTTACAGAATTTAATTTAAACTCTTTGTGAAGGTCCTCTTGAATTGGAGCATGGATAAACGTTTATAATAACAGGATAAAAATATAATCTAAAAATAAAAGTTGATAAATTGCTAAGAATGTGTTTTGAATTTCTGTTTGTATTATTGATAATCCAATAATAATGATTGTTGCTACAAAGTTTAACCAGTTAAAAAAGAGTGTAATATCCTGTAGAAGATAACAATCACTTATCAGGTGGAAGGCCATCGTGTGACACTTAGTAGATCATAGTAGTTCTTAATTGTTAGATTTTACATAATTTTGGTTTTCATGTTTTCAGAGAAGGTTACAATTATTGTACCTAAGGAAAATCACTATGTTGTCTCGTTATACAATCAACATCCTGATAAGTACGTTAATTGAAGGGAAATTGAAGTTGGTAGACAAATTTCAGGAGATTGTGTCTATATCTCATTAAAAGCGAAACATTAAGAAATATGACGGTAGAAGTTAACATTTTAAGGAGTATACGTGACTCACAGCTTCTAATTAGGCAGAAAGATATATTTTCTTTTTTCTTTTTTTTTATATTCAGATAGACCTTGAACTGAATATTTGCATGATAATTTAACATACGAAAAGAATTTTAGTTGTGGATTCTGAGGACAACTTGATATCCATTCAGGTACAAAATCCGTTAGTCAAATTCCATGCATGGGCGTTGCTAATACCGATTATTTCAAACGACCAGGTAAGAAGAATCGTAAGAGGCAATTCGCAAGTAGGATTAGTGTGTGGAGGCGGTTTCAGTAAAACTGTAAACGATGTATTAGTTTGATGACAAAGCTGGATAAGTAGCATGATGACGTTCATTAATTTCTGTTATTGTATGAAAGTAGTGATCCCCAAACCCCAAATAAAATTCTAACATAATTAACGTTAGTAAACCCTTATGTACGAGTATTGGCTTATGTCCCTCAGTGGATGTTACCAAAATTTACATAAGGGTTAATTAAACTTTCTAACGTTAATTGTATCAGTGTTTTATTTGTGATTTAGGGATACACTTTTTCATATTGTTTTTAACCACGAGGCTCATTGGATATTGTTTTTTCTATGATTATATTTTAATTCTGTTATTTAGATACTGCAACATTTGTCTCACTCCAATTCATGAGAACACAACAACGTCCACAAAGAGTTTGAATTCTGTGTAAGAAACTATAAACAAAAAAACTCGCTACAATCTAATTATTATATTGTAAAAGTGACTATTTTAGTGTTTGAGCTGAGTTCATTTACTTTTGAGTCTATAACTGAGCTGCCACAATTAATTTATTCCTGATGGTTGAATACTTTACAGTACGCATTTAACAAAGGAGAGTTCAAAATTTCATTGTTTTAAAGCAATTAAGAGGACTTGACCTATTACAAAGTTAAGAATAGCACTTTTGTCATTTTTTGCCTGGAATATTATATGTTTAAATAAACGTATGTATTACTTTTTAATTTTAATGAGTCTAATTATCGTAACATAACATTAAATTTTTTAAATGAATATGATCTAAGGCTATTTTAAAACGAATAATCCCTCTGGTCCTCATTTATACGGAATAAGATGGCAGCGATCGTAAGGTTACCTAGCTGAATCTTCACCTTTCTTTATATAGTCTTGTGTCATATAGCCTTAGTTTCTATATTTCCCGTTAAGATTTTCTTGAATAACTCTTGTTATTTCTTTCGACTCTGACATAATTTGAGTGTTCAAGGAATAGGGATTTGATTAATCTTTCTTCTCTTTTTTCAAAGCGACATGAACGTGAAGTTTTTGCCTTTGAGTATAATTGAAAAATAAAAATCGTAGGTAAATTACAATTTTTAAAAATATTCTACATGAATAATACTTAGCATACCGTATTATATATATATATATATATATATATATATATATATATATATATATATAATACGCATCAGTGGTATTGTACTAGTCATATAATAATAATTTACAACACGATATACAATTAACTTTCCTGTTTTTAACTTTTTTTGTAAATCTATTATTATATATTAGTAAAGCCCACTTTATTATATACTAATATTGATCGGAGGTACACTTGACAATCTGTACTGTACTGAGAGTTGAAACGAGGACAGAAAATTACATCAATATCTTGTTTTTCGTCACTTTATAATCATTCGTTGAGAGCGTAATAATGTAATGAGTACTGGTGTTTCAAAGTTGTAATGTTTTATAATTTAATGTTTACAGAAATTAATACTTATTTTGTAAAAAAAAAAAAAAAAGTTTTAAAAACTTTGGATGATCTTCTTAAAAACATTTAATTGTTTTAAAAAGTTCTTTTGTCCTAATTTGTGAAGCTTTTATTATCTTACGTTGTGGATTAAATGAGTTTAGGAAATTGTAAATAAATGTATGGTAATTCTAAACTATTTTAACTAATTCATGGCGTGGAGAGTAGAGCAGTGATTTGTTAGAATTTTTAAGTGTATATGATCTAATTAAGCGGAGGTTTTTCATTCAGTTTATAAGTATAGGGTTGCTGTTATTTAGTGGAGGAAGTGTAGCTGTTGATTGTTGGTGTTACCTTCTAGAAAAAATTCTGTGTCCTGGGAGGAAGGTGAGATTAGGGTGGTTTGATGTACAGATGATCTTATCCTCGAGGATAGATTTTTATGTACTGATGGAGTTGGAGAGTAATTGAGTACGTAGCCTGTGGAATCGTAGGTGTATGAAATCATACAGTGTTCACGGCTAAAGAAGTTATCGTTATGTGGAGTTAGTTCTCTAACAATTAGGCGTACTTGAAAGTGTTAGCTATGGGTAGGGTTGGAACCTAGAAGATGAGTGCAAACACTGGAGGACAAAGGCGAGTCGGGTGAAAATGACGTTAGTGTATTTTAGCGAAATAGGCAATTCAGTTCACGCGTTGCGTGAACCTAACCTAACCTAACCTAACCTAACCTAACCTAACCTAACTAACCTAACCTAACCTAACCTAACCTAACCTAACTAACCTAACCTAACCTAACCTAACCTAACCTAACCTAACATAACCTAACCTAACCTAACCTAACCTAACCTAACCTAACCTAACCTAAACTAACCTAACCTAACCTAACCTAACCTAACCTAACCTAACCTAACCTAACCTAACCTAACCTAACCTAACCTTTTTTTAAATTTTTTTTATCAGGAGACCTTAAAATGACTCAAAACATATCTTTATCTATACTATACTATTATGTGGGGACACTAACAAAAAAACAATACACGTTAGATTCGTTATTGCGGCTTTCAATTTTGTATTTTCTGTAAAATAATAATATTCACATACACAATATATTTACTTCGATATTTGAAGCATTTATTTTTACATCTAAACATATTTTTGAAACGATTCAGTAACTACGTATAAACCTTTCAATAATTCAAACCTTTCATTACCATATAAAATAAAATAATAACTTTATAGAATACAATATTGTTTTGCCAATGGCAAATACTGAATTTGTAATATTATTAATAGCTCATATTATTTACAGCCCATTAACTCTGGTGTTTTTATGTCGATGCTGTTATTTCATCAATCATATTTTAAGTCAGTTCAGTAACAAGTTAATGTGTTTCTGTAAGTTTGGTATTTTAAAGAACGCAATCGATCATCTTAGAACGTCGTCTGAGCTGTAACAAGTACCACTTTAATACTTCAGTTTTACATGGTTTGAAATTCATTTTTATACGGAGAAAGATTTCTATTTCATTACTTTTTTATAAACACTCATGGAAGTTCCAAGTTCTCGAATATTGGGATTATTTTATATAATACGCGAGTTAAAATATTAAGCTACGGACATGTATAAGATATTTTGTGACACATTTTTATAAAAGTCACTTCACGTATGTTATATAACGCATAACAAAGAACACTCATCCGATTTAGTGTACAAATGCTAGTGGCTGCATCTGCCTAAAAAGTCTTCCAAGAGGATCACTTACAGTGGGTACGGTTGTGACAATCTCTAGGTACAGCAGGATGTACTCACTCAATCATGCAGTTCTTGGGGTTATGTTTCTCTCTTTCATCTCACTTATCAGGATTCTTTTAACCAGCTGTGGTTTTATTTCAATCCTGACGCTATTGTAATATATTCGAGAGTTAGTGGTATTTTGTTCTTTTTATATATTTTATTCTTGTTGTTTAAAGGAGAAAAACCTTTCGGTTTTGAAGGAAAAAAAGACCTCTAGCCCCCGATTGCATTAATAGCGTCGGGGTCGAAAAAGAACAAGAGTCCGTCAAGAATTACAATTAGGAAACATTAAAGAGAATTATATAACCCTAGACTATATAAAATAAACACCCTCGAGATTGCCAAGCCCATACTGTAATGAGCCCCAAAGGCGTTTTTTTCTGTGATATTCGAGAGGAATGGTATTTAAACAAGATGGAAAAAAGAATTGGTAAAATTTGTAGATCTAATAAAAACCTCACGTGGTAGTTTTATCAAATAAAAATGTGTTTGTGTGTTTAAATATGAGGGAAGTTTTTTTAAGAAGAAAGGAAGAAACAATCACTTTATTCTGGCTTTAAAGTTATATGATAATTATGGATTGCTCAGATAATTAATATGGTTTAATCGTACATTTGCCATCAATTGTTTATATGAAAATGTTTACCTAACATATTTGGCTCGAAAATCATAATTTAACTGAGAAGTGGCTAACATAAAACAACGGGGGAAAATGTATATAACATAACTAATTGAAGCCTAATTGAAACTAATATATATATTTACATCCTGCTATCATTATGAGAACCGTACATTGCCATTTTTACATTTAAAGTGGCAGCCGAGTGTTTGTGGCAGCAGTATACGGCTGCCACTTTGAATTCCCAGTGTTTCTCATTACCAAAAGGATCTATAAAAGAAAAATGTTCATGAAATACTAAAGCAGACCTTAATATCACCCTGTCAGTAGTTATTTCAATAACTCATCATAAAATAACCAAATAAAATGATGTATTAAAAACCAGCTCTGCTGCCATAATGATGTTATAATGAAAAAAGTGTATATTATAGAAGTTTCAGCTTTTTCCGCTTAGAGCGCTTCAATCGCCCTGTGTATATTTAGATACTGAATAATTTCACCTTTGGACAATCATTGTGGCAGCTGTAGATCTGGCAACATTGCCGTATTTCACATTGATAGCTTTTTTTAAAACTTCTGAGCCATTTTTAACAAATGGTTAATTAAATTTTTTTATGACAACATAAAGAGAAGCTTCAGAAACAAGTACACGTTTAAAGTTTTTTGCTTCTTAAGTATAGGGTTTATTTAGGTTTTTTTTAATGTTATTGTAAGGTGTAGTAAATTTCATGAAAAAATATTTTATTTCAATAACTCAGAACTCTACTGCTTAGCATCCCTACATGTTTTAAAAAAATTGTTTTATATTTTTTTGTGGGAAGTTGGTTTTAAAAGAGTAACTGTGATAAATTTCACGTTTTAGAATCTATTTATCACTGTGAATTTAATAAAACTCAACTATGTTTGTAAATGAAACTTTAGAAGAATGGTACAACCATTCACCTATCCGTAATCACAACAATGCTCCCATAAAAATTCTTTAATACAATACTTAACAGAATAAGTAAACATTTTAGCTTTACTCAAGTGTAGTAAATTATAAATAGTTTCCGAAAGATCATTAGGCATTTTTAGAACTACATAGAAAATAGAATTTCCTACCTCTCAAATATCCTTGCAAAGAGTTTTTCTATTTAAGTTTCAAACAAAGGTTTTTTTTCTTCTTAAAAGTATTACATGGGATTTCGTTATAAAAATAATTAAAATAAATTTTGAAAAAGTACATAAACTACAAAAATGGTTCGTGTCTCAAAACGGTACCTGTAGTTACCAATTTTTATCATACTTTTTACCATTATCACAAAAATGTATTTTATGACTGACAAAAAAAATATAAAATTTTAATTCGCTGTTTCTAAGAAAATTCAATTAAGAATATTTATTATAAAAGCAATATTTTTTCCGCTTTACACAGGCAAAAAGAAGTAAATTTTTCTTAACATTTAATTTTGAATTATCTACAATTAATTGTAGTTAATTCATTTAAAATCTCACGACTTATCCTTTTTCAGGCGAAAAAAGGTAAATTTATCTGTATTTTATGTAATTATGTATTATAATTAATACTAAATAATGTTTATTTACTATTTGTTTCCTCCTTCACGTGATTTCCTTTTCTTAATTATTCACGACCGGTTTCGGAGAATTACTCCATCTTCAGACTAATTAATTACTTGTATATAAGTATAAAATTCTTTCTCTATTTTCAACAGAATTAATGCAGCCAGCTTAAAATCGGTCCAATTTAAAATTTTGTTTTTATTAAGATAAAAAACCTCTAAGAATACCATCATAGAATTTGTTTTACTACTTTAAAAAAACATTACATTTTTTGTACATTCGTACAGAACAGTTCAAACAAGGACATTTCATATGGAGGAGATAATGAACTATAAACTTTTAGAGATCTCATAGGAAAATATAAATGTCCTGTTGATTTTTTTCTTTAGGATGTTTTTACAATACTTTTAAATTATTAATATTATATATTTAAAAAAACACATTGTGGAAAACAATAACAAAATCAATTTTATATAAAATGTTATTTTAATCAATTAAAATAAAAACAGTTTCAAAATTCTTTAAATTTGTTTTGTTATAACAAATGAAAGTAACCCTAAATATATAACTAAAATTTAGTTATGTATCATATAATTGTAAAGGTTTATAAACTCATCAAATAGACCATAATATATATATATATATATATATTTTTAACAGATCATGAACCTAACCTAAAAATGTGACATTACTGAAACCTATAACATAAAATATAAAAGTCTAATTAAAATTAACTTAACACTACAGTAATTAATAATGAAATTTACTTTATACGTTAGTACCAATTAAGCCAGTAAAATTAAGTTCAATTTAAGTTTGTTTTTCATTATGTTAACATCTCCTTCAATTGATTATTACGACTATTCAGTACAATTAATCCTTTAGTTAAAACTAATTTAAGTGTTAATTATCTTGCAAGAAGTTTTATTTGTATAAAAATTCTGAACTAGAACTTTTATTTTCAGCCAAGTTTTACTTTGAAATGTGTTTGGGTATTGAGACATCAACTGATCACATTCGTGTTTTTTGGGTGGTTTGCATTTTTTTATATGAGTTTTGAAAAAATTGAAAACAATATTTTTTTCTTCTTCAGTCCATTTAGAAAATATTCTTTTTTCCCCTTTCTTTTGGGTTGCAATATTCTTGTTCATCTAAAGGTGTGAACTAGATGATGGTTTATTTTACTCAATTAGATCATTTAAAGGTAATAAATCTGTATTATCTTCATTTGATGTTTGACTGTTTTTATCATCTTCATTTCCATCAACAGTTTGTAGTAAATCTTCGTCAAAATTTCCTTCTATTTCATCAAGCGATTTACCCTTATGGCTAGCTCCTTCACCGCTTTCCATTGCTAACAACAACTTAGCAATTTTGGCTATTTGGAAAACATCGTCCGGTAGCCTATATTCGCTTCGATGGATTGAGGATGTATGGCCCATAAAAGTAGCTAGCTGCTCTATATCTTGGTCATTCAATTGAAATAACTGAGAGATTGTTGCTAAATGTTTTCTAAGTGTTCTTGAAGATATCGCTTCCGGATGTTTTAGCTTAGCCATTTTTGCGTGTTTCTGCAATACCTTGTAGCCGATTGGATTATTAGTATTTATATTAGCAAAAATAAATATGCTTTCGGATGGAACAAATCTTTTTCTTGATTTAATTAACAGATCTATATGTTGTTGCACGTCAAAGCTAAATAAAACAGGGGTCACCTTCCTTTTTCCCTGAATGACAACACGTTTGAATTTTTGTATAAGCATCATTTCAATTGGCCTTATTACGTCCTTGAATTCTTCATAAATTTGATTATCTGCAGTTTTCTCGTAATGATTTAGAGGAAGCCTTTGAAGTTCCCCTACTCGTTTTCTGCACAGTATGTAATCTCAACCAATTTTCGGAAAGCATGTGCATTACACTCATTACTGTTTAACAATAACGCTGCCTCACTGCCTTCTTTTATAAGGTATTCTCTAAATAATTTGATATTACTTGCTAGTGGAACAATTGTAATTTTATTCATCTTATTAAAATGAAAATTGTTCGCAGCTTGGTGTGATATTTCGAACTTCAAATTCGACTTTAATAAAAGAATAGTTGTACGAAGCTCGGCTTCAGCCTCAGATGCAGATTTACCTTCAAAGCTGTATTTCTTCTTTATTGCATAAGTAATTCCAATTTCACAACATTCTTTTAAAGAAGTGCTTATATTCATAGCGAAGGAGGGCGCATTATATTTATCTGTTTCAGCATCATAGCTAGCACATACTTTTACCTTTTCAACAAAAATATCGAAATATTCCGGTTTTAAAACCTGTAAAAGATTTGATATTTTTGGTTGTATCTTTTTCACTTCTAACAAAACTTTAGCCAACTCTCTCATTTTCCTGGAAGTTACGTTAATTTGATGTTTATCTCTGTGGGTTAAAAGATAACGTGATCCGTATGAGCATATTAAGGGATCTTTATTTGCAGTTAAAGATATTAAATCTGCTCTCATTCTTGGAAAAACTGTTTCGTACAGTTTTGAATGACATTTCATTTTTTTCAAAAGATAATTTTGTCCCAAAATCTGTGTAGGATCCTGGTTCTAGGATTTTGAGAACATTTTTTTCTATGTCTCCAAAGTTGTTTTCTGGAATAAAATCCAAGACAATATGTACAAAGCAATACCGATGTGTTTGATAAAATTGAAGTTCTTACAGCTTTTACAGTATTTACAGTACTATATTGATCGTTAATCGTGGTAATTCTTTGTTCGCTTCGCTCACGATATCTCGAGATCGGTTATACTCAGCGACATAATAATTTGAATTGGCCGAAGATGACAAAACAAAGTCCGCCAAGCTATTTTGAAATTTTCCGTTGACGTTCACGGGATATTCCAAATTTGAATTGGCCGAATATGACCCAACAAAGTCCGCCAAGCTATTTTGAAACTTCCCGTTGACGTTCACCGGAGATTCCAAATTTGAATTGGCCGAAGATGACCCAACAAAGTCCGCCAAGCTATTTTGAAACTTCCCGTTGACGTTCACGGGAGATTCCAAATCTAAATTGGCCGAAGATGAAACAACAAAGTCCGCCAAGCTATACTGAAACTTCCCGTTGACGTTCACGGGAGATTCCAAATTTGAATTGGCCGAAGATGACCCATCAAAGTCCGCCAGCTATTTTGATACTTCCCGTTGATGTTCACGGGAGATTCCAAATTTGAATTGGCCGAAGATGACCTTCAAAGTCCGCCAAGCTATTTTGAAACTTCCCGTTGGTGTTCACGGGAGATTCCAAATTTGAATTGGCCGAAGATGACCTTCTAAGTCCGCCAAGCTATTTTGAAACTTCCCGTTGACGTTCACGGGAGGTTCCAAATCTGAATTGGCCGAAGACGACCCAACAAAGTCCGCCAAGCTATTTGAAATTTTCCGTTGACGTTCACGGGAGATTTCAAATTTGAATTGGCTGAAGATGACCCAACAAAGTCCGCCAAGCTATTTTGAAAATTCCCGTTGACGTTCACGGGAGATTCCAAATCTGAATTGGCCGAAAATGACCCAACAAAGTCCGCCAAGCTATTTTGAAATTTTCCGTTGTCGTTCACGGGAGATTCCAATTTTGAATTGGCCGAAGATGACCCAACAAAGTCCGCCAAGCTATTTTAAAACTTCCCGTTGTGGTTCACGGGAGATTCCAAATTTGAATTGGCCGTAGATGACCCAACAAAGTCCGCCAAGCTATTTTGAAATTTACCGTTGACGTCCTTTGGAGATTCCAAATTTGAATTGGCCGAAGATGACCCAACAAAGTCCGCCAAGCTATTTTGATACTTCCCGGTGACGTTCACGGGAGATTCCAAATTTGAATTGGCCGAAGATGACCCAACAAAGTCCTTCAAGCTATTTTGAAACTTCCCGTTGACGTTCACGGGAGATTCTAAATTTGAATTGGCCGAAGATGACCCAACAAAGTCCGCCAAGCTATACTGAAACTTCCCGTTGACGTTCACGGGAGATTCGATATCTGAATTGGCCGAAAATGACCCAACAAAGTCCGCCAAGCTATTTTGAAATTTTCCGTTGACGTTCATGGGAGATTCCAAATCTAAATTGGCCGAAGATGACCCAACAAAGTCCGCCAAGCTATTTTGAAACTTCCCGTTGACGTTCACGGGAGATTCCAAATTTGAATTGGCCTAAGATGACCCATCAAAGTCCGCCAAGCTATTTTGATACTTCCCGTTGACGTTCACAGGGGATTCCAAATCTGAATTGGCCGAAGATGACCCAACAAAGTCCGCCAAGCTATTTGAAATTTTCCATTGACGTTCACGGGAGATTCCAAATTTGAATTGGCCGAAGATGACCCATCAAAGTCCGCCAAGCTATTTGAAATTTTACGTTGACGTTCACGGGAGAATCCATATTTGAATTGGCCGAAGATGACCCAATAAAGTCCGCCAAGCTATTTTGAAACTTCCCGTTGACGTTCACGGGAGATTCCAAATTTGAATTAGCCGAAGATGACCCAACAAAGTCCGCCAAGCTATTTTGATACTTTACGTTGACGTTCACGGGAGATTCCAAATTTAAATTGGCCGAAGATGACCCA
The DNA here is from genome assembly GCA_963513935.1 of Aphrophora alni. Classification (NCBI taxonomy): domain Eukaryota; kingdom Metazoa; phylum Arthropoda; class Insecta; order Hemiptera; family Aphrophoridae; genus Aphrophora; species Aphrophora alni. The sequence goes on along the minus strand of OY740767.1, from coordinate 146,984,367 downwards.
ACAAAGTCCGCCAAGCTATTTTGAAACTTCCCGTTGACGTTCACGGGAGATTCCAAATTTTAATTGGCCGAAGATGACGCAACAAAGTCCGCCAAGCTATTTTGAAACTTCCCGTTGACGTTCACGGGAGATTCCAAATTTGAATTAGCCGAAGATGACCCAACAAAGTCCGCCAAGCTATTTTGATACTTCCCGTTGACGTTCACGGGAGATTCCAAATTTAAATTGGCCGAAGATGACCCAACAAAGTCCGCCAAGCTATTTTGAAACTTCCCGTTGACGTTCACGGGAGATTCCAAATTTGAATTGGCCGAAGATGACCCAACAAAGTCCGCCAAGCTATACTGAAACTTCCCGTTGACGTTCACGGGAGATTCGATATCTGAATTGGCCGAAAATGACCCAACAAAGTCCGCCAAGCTATTTTGAAATTTTCCGTTGACGTTCATGGGAGATTCCAAATCTAAATTGGCCGAAGATGACCCAACAAAGTCCGCCAAGCTATTTTGAAACTTCCCGTTGACGTTCACGGGAGATTCCAAATTTGAATTGGCCTAAGATGACCCATCAAAGTCCGCCAAGCTATTTTGATACTTCCCGTTGACGTTCACAGGGGATTCCAAATCTGAATTGGCCGAAGATGACCCAACAAAGTCCGCCAAGCTATTTGAAATTTTCCATTGACGTTCACGGGAGATTCCAAATTTGAATTGGCCGAAGATGACCCATCAAAGTCCGCCAAGCTATTTGAAATTTTCCGTTGACGTTCACGGGAGAATCCATATTTGAATTGGCCGAAGATGACCCAATAAAGTCCGCCAAGCTATTTTGAAACTTCCCGTTGACGTTCACGGGAGATTCCAAATTTGAATTAGCCGAAGATGACCCAACAAAGTCCGCCAAGCTATTTTGATACTTTACGTTGACGTTCACGGGAGATTCCAAATTTAAATTGGCCGAAGATGACCCAACAAAGTCCGCCAAGCTATTTTGAAACTTCCCGTTGACGTTCACGGGAGATTCCAAATTTTAATTGGCCGAAGATGACGCAACAAAGTCCGCCAAGCTATTTTGAAACTTCCCGTTGACGTTCACGGGAGATTCCAAATTTGAATTAGCCGAAGATGACCCAACAAAGTCCGCCAAGCTATTTTGATACTTCCCGTTGACGTTCACGGGAGATTCCAAATTTAAATTGGCCGAAGATGACCCAACAAAGTCCGCCAAGCTATTTTGAAACTTCCCGTTGACGTTCACGGGAGATTCCAAATTTGAATTGGCCGAAGATGACCCAACAAAGTCCGCCAAGCTATTTGAAATTTTCCGTTGACGTTTACGGGAGATTCCATATTTGAATTGGCCAAAGATGACCCAACAAATCCGCCAAGCTATTTTGAAACTTCCCGTTGACGTTCACGGGAGATTCCAAATTTGAATTAGCCGAAGATGACCCAACAAAGTCCGCCAAGCTATTTTGATACTTTACGTTGACGTTCACGGGAGATTCCAAATTTAAATTGGCCGAAGATGACCCAACAAAGTCCGCCAAGCTATTTTGAAACTTCCCGTTGACGTTCACGGGAGATTCCAAATTTTAATTGGCCGAAGATGACGCAACAAAGTCCGCCAAGCTATTTTGAAACTTCCCGTTGACGTTCACGGGAGATTCCAAATTTGAATTAGCCGAAGATGACCCAACAAAGTCCGCCAAGCTATTTTGATACTTCCCGTTGACGTTCACGGGAGATTCCAAATTTAAATTGGCCGAAGATGACCCAACAAAGTCCGCCAAGCTATTTTGAAACTTCCCGTTGACGTTCACGGGAGATTCCAAATTTGAATTGGCCGAAGATGACCCAACAAAGTCCGCCAAGCTATTTGAAATTTTCCGTTGACGTTTACGGGAGATTCCATATTTGAATTGGCCAAAGATGACCCAACAAATCCGCCAAGCTATTTTGAAACTTCCCGTTGACGTTCACGGGAGATTCCAAATTTGAATTAGCCGAAGATGACCCAACAAAGTCCGCCAAGCTATTTTGATACTTCCCGTTGACGTTCACGGGAGATTCCAAATTTTAATTGGCCGAAGATGACCCAACAAAGTCCGCCAAGCTATTTTGAAACTTCACGTTGACGTTCACGGGAGATTCCAAATCTGAATTGGCCGAAAATGACCCAACAAAGTCCGCCAAGCTATTTTGAAATTTTCCGTTGACGTTCATGGGAGATTCCAAATTTGAATTGGACGAAGATGACCCAACAAAATCCGACAAGCTATTTTGATATTTCCCGTTGACGTTCACGGGAGATTCCAAATTTGAATTGGCCGATGATGACCCAACAAAGTCCGCCAAGCTATACTGATACTTCCCGTTGACGTTCACGGGAGATTCCAAATTTGAATTGGCCGAAGATGACCCAACAAAGTCCGCCTAGCTATTTTGTTACTTCCCGTTGACGTTCACGGGAGTTTCCAAATTTGAATAGGCCGAAGATGACCCAACAAAGTCCGCCTAGCTATTTTGTTACTTCCCGTTGACGTTCACGGGAGATTTCAAATTTGAATTGGCCGAAGATGACCCATCAAAGTCCGCCAAGCTATTATGATACTTCCCGTTGACGTTCACGGGAGATTCCAAATTTGAATTGGCCGAAGATGACCCAACAAAGTCCGCCAAGCTATTTTGATACTTCCCGTTGACGTTCACGGGAGATTCCATATTTGAATTGGCCGTAATGACCCAACAAAGTCCGCCAAGCTATTTTGAAACTTCCCGTTGACGTTCACGGGAAATTCCAAATTTGAATTGGCCGAAGATGACCCAACAAATTCCGCAAAGCTATTTTGAAATTTTCCGTTGACGTTCACGGGAGATTCCAAATTTGAATAGGCCGAAGATGACTCAACAAAGTCCGCCAAGCTATTTGAAATTTTCCGTTGACGTTCACGGGAGATTCCATATTTGAATTGGCCGTAATGACCCAACAAAGTCCGCCAAGCTATTTTGAAACTTCCCGTTGACGTTCACGGGAAATTCCAAATTTGAATTGGCCGAAGATGACCCAACAAAGTCCGCCAAGCTATTTTAAAACTTCCCGTTGACGTTCACGGGAGATTCCAAATTTGAATAGGCCGAAGATGACCCAACAAAGTCCGCCAAGCTATTTTGAAACTTCCCGTTGACGTTCACGGGACTTTCCAAATTTTAATTGGCCGAAGATGACCCAACATGGTCCGCCAAGCTGTACTGAAACTTCCCGTTGACGTTCACGGGAGATTCCAAATTTGAATTGGCCGAAGATGACCCAACAAAGTCCGCCAAGCTATTTTGAAACTTCACGTTGACGTTCACGGGAGATTCCAAATCTGAATTGGCCGAAAATGACCCAACAAAGTCCGCCAAGCTATTTTGAAATTTTCCGTGGACGTTCATGGGAGATTCCAAATTTGAATTGGCCGAAGATGACCCAACAAAATCCGCCAAGCTATTTTGATACTTCCCGTTGACGTTCACGGGAGATTCCAAATTTGAATTGGCCGATGATGACCCAATAAAGTCCGCCAAGCTATTTTGATACTTCCCGTTGACGTTCACGGGGGATTCCAAATCTGAATTGGCCGAAGATGACCCAACAAAGTCCGCCAAGCTATTTGAAATTTTCAATTGACGTTCACGGGAGATTCCAAATTTGAATTGGCCGAAGATGACCCATCAAAGTCCGCCAAGCTATTTGAAATTTTCCGTTGACGTTCACGGGAGATTCCATATTTGAATTGGCTGAAGTTGACCCAACAAAGTCCGCCAAGCTGCACTGAAACTTCCCGTTGACGTTCACGGGAGATTCCAAATTTGAATAGGCCGAAGATGACCCAACAAAGTCCGCCTAGCTATTTTGTTACTTCCCGTTGACGTTCACGGGAGATTCCAAATTTCAATTGGCCGAAGATGACCCATCAGAGTCCGCCAAGCTATTTTGATACTTCCCGTTGACGTTCACGGGAGATTCCAAATTTGAATTTGCCGAAGATGACCCAACAAAGTCCGCCAAGCTATTTTGATACTTCCCGTTGACGTTCACGGGAGATTCCAAATTTGAATTGGCCGAAGATGACCCAACAAAGTCCGCCAAGCTATTTTGAAACTTCCCGAGGACGTTCACGGGAGATTCCAAATTTGAATTGGCCGAAGATGACCCACAAAGTCCGCCAAGCTATATGAAATTTTCCATTAAAGTTCACGGGAGATTCCAAATTTGAATTGGCCGAAGATGACCCATCAAAGTCCGCCAAGCTATTTGAAATTTTCCGTTGACGTTCACGGGAGATTCCATATTTGAATTGGCCGAAGATGACGCAACAAAGTCCGCCAAGCTATTTTGAAACTTCCCATTGACGTTCACGGGAGATTCCAAATTTGAATTAGCCGAAGATGACCCAACAAAGTCAGCCAAGCTATTTTGATACTTCCCGTTGACGTTCACGGGAGATTCCAAATTTAAATTGGCCGAAGATGACCCAACAAAGTCCGCCAAGCTATTTTGAAACTTCCCGTTGACGTTCACGGGAGATTCCAAATTTTAATTGGCCTAAGATGACCCAACAAAGTCCGCCAAGCTATTTGAAATTTTCCGTTGACGTTCACGGGAGATTCCTTATAAGAATTGGCCGAAGATGACCCAACAAAGTCCGCCAAGCTATTTTGAAACTTCCCGTTGACGTTCACGGGAGATTCCAAATTTGAATTAGCCGATGATGACCCAACAAAGTCCGCCAAGCTATTTTGATACTTCCCGTTGACGTTCACGGGAGATTCCATATTTGAATTGGCCGAAGATGACCCAACAAAGTCCGCCAAGCTATTTTGAAACTTCCCGTGACGTTCACGGGATATTCCAAATTTGAATAGGCCGAAGATGACCCAACAAAAACCGCCAAGCTATTTTGAAACTTCCCGTTGACGTTCACGGGACATTCCAAATTTTGATTGGCCGAAGATGACCCAACAAGGTCCGCCAAGCTGTACTGAAACTTCCCGTTGACGTTCACGGGAGATTCCAAATTTTAATTGGCCGAAGATGACCCAACAAAGTCCGCCAAGCTATTTTGAAACTTCACGTTGACGTTCACGGGAGATTCCAAATCTGAATTGGCCGAAAATGACCCAACAAAGTCCGCCAAGCTATTTTGAAATTTTCCGTTGACGTTCATGGGAGATTCCAAATCTAAATTGGCCGAAGATGAACCAAAAAAGTCCGCCAAGCTATACTGAAACTTCCCGTTGACGTTCACGGGAGATTCCAAATTTGAATTGGCCTAAGATGACCCATCAAAGTCCGCCAAGCTATTTTGATATTTCCCGTTGACGTTCACGGGGGATTCCAAATCTGAATTGGCCGAAGATGACCCAACAAAGTCCGCCAAGCTATTTGAAATTTTCCATTGACGTTCACGGGAGATTCCAAATTTGAATTGGCCGAAGATGACCCATCAAAGTCCGCCAAGGTATTTGAAATTTTCCGTTGACGTTCACGGGAGATTCCATATTTGAATTGGCCGAAGATGACCCAACAAAGTCCGCCAAGCTATTTTGAAACTTCCCGTTGACGTTCACGGGAGATTCCAAATTTGAATTAGCCGAATACCCAACAAAGTCCGCCAAGCTATTTTGATACTTTCCGTTGACGTTCACGGGAGATTCCAAATTTAAATTGGCCGAAGATGACCCAACAAAGTCCGCCTAGCTTATTGTTACTTCCCGTTGACGTTCACGGGAGATTCCAAATTTGAATTGGCAGAAGATGACCCATATAAGTCCGCCAAGCTATTTTGATACTTCCCGTTGACGTTCACGGGGAATTCCAAATCTGAATTGGCCGAAGATGACCCAACAAAGTCCGCCAAGCTATTTGAAATTTTCCATTGACGTTCACGGGAGATTCCAAATTTGAATTGGCCGAAGATGACCCATCAAAGTCCGCCAAGCTATTTGAAATTTTCCGTTGAAGTTCACGGGAGATTCCAAATTTGAATTGGCCGAAGATGACCCAACAAAGTCCGCCTAGCTATTTTGTTACTTCCCGTTGACGTTCACGGGAGATTCCAAATTTGAATTGGCCGAAGATGACCCATCAAAGTCCGCCAAGCTATTTTGATACTTACCGTTGACGTTCACGGGTGATTCCAAATTTGAATTGGCCGAAGATGACCAAACAAAGTCCGCCAAGCTATTTTGAAACTTCCCGTTGACGTTCACGGGAGATTCCAAATTTGAATTGGCCGAAGATGACCCAACAAAGTCCGCCAAGCTATTTGAAATTTTCCGTTGACGTTTACGGGAGATTCCAAATTTGAATTGGCTGAAGATGACCCAACAAAGTCCGCCAAGCTATTTTGAAAATTCCCGTTGACGTTCACGGGAGATTCCAAATCTAAAATTGGCCGAAAATGACCCAACAAAGTCCGCCAAGCTATTTTGAAATTTTCCGTTGTCGTTCACGGGAGATTCCAATTTTGAATTGGCCGAAGATGACCCAACAAAGTCCGCCAAGCTATTTTAAAACTTCCCGTTGTGGTTCACGGGAGATTCCAAATTTGAATTGGCCGTAGATGACCCAACAAAGTCCGCCAAGCTATTTTGAAATTTACCGTTGACGTCCTTTGGAGATTCCAAATTTGAATTGGCCGAAGATGACCCAACAAAGTCCGCCAAGCTATTTTGATACTTCCCGGTGACGTTCACGGGAGATTCCAAATTTGAATTGGCCGAAGATGACCCAACAAAGTCCTTCAAGCTATTTTGAAACTTCCCGTTGACGTTCACGGGAGATTCTAAATTTGAATTGGCCGAAGATGACCCAACAAAGTCCGCCAAGCTATACTGAAACTTTCCGTTGACGTTCACGGGAGATTCGATATCTGAATTGGCCGAAAATGACCCAACAAAGTCCGCCAAGCTATTTTGAAATTTTCCGTTGACGTTCATGGGAGATTCCAAATCTAAATTGGCCGAAGATGACCCAACAAAGTCCGCCAAGCTATACTGAAACTTCCCGTTGACGTTCACGGGAGATTCCAAATTTGAATTGGCCTAAGATGACCCATCAAAGTCCGCCAAGCTATTTTGATACTTCCCGTTGACGTTCACAGGGGATTCCAAATCTGAATTGGCCGAAGATGACCCAACAAAGTCCGCCAAGCTATTTGAAATTTTCCATTGACGTTCACGGGAGATTCCAAATTTGAATTGGCCGAAGATGACCCATCAAAGTCCGCCAAGCTATTTGAAATTTTCCGTTGACGTTCACGGGAGATTCCATATTTGAATTGGCCGAAGATGACCCAATAAAGTCCGCCAAGCTATTTTGAAACTTCCCGTTGACGTTCACGGGAGATTCCAAATTTGAATTAGCCGAAGATGACCCAACAAAGTCCGCCAAGCTATTTTGATACTTTACGTTGACGTTCACGGGAGATTCCAAATTTAAATTGGCCGAAGATGACCCAACAAAGTCCGCCAAGCTATTTTGAAACTTCCCGTTGACGTTCACGGGAGATTCCAAATTTTAATTGGCCGAAGATGACGCAACAAAGTCCGCCAAGCTATTTTGAAACTTCCCGTTGACGTTCACGGGAGATTCCAAATTTGAATTAGCCGAAGATGACCCAACAAAGTCCGCCAAGCTATTTTGATACTTCCCGTTGACGTTCACGGGAGATTCCAAATTTAAATTGGCCGAAGATGACCCAACAAAGTCCGCCAAGCTATTTTGAAACTTCCCGTTGACGTTCACGGGAGATTCCAAATTTGAATTGGCCGAAGATGACCCAACAAAGTCCGCCAAGCTATATGAAATTTTCCGTTGACGTTTACGGGAGATTCCATATTTGAATTGGCCAAAGATGACCCAACAAAGTCCGCCAAGCTATTTTGAAACTTCCCGTTGACGTTCACGGGAGATTCCAAATTTGAATTAGCCGAAGATGACCCAACAAAGTCCGCCAAGCTATTTTGATACTTCCCGTTGACGTTCACGGGAGATTCCAAATTTAAATTGGCCGAAGATGACCCAACAAAGTCCGCCAAGCTATTTTGAAACTTCCCGTTGACGTTCACGGGAGATTCCAAATTTGAATAGACCGAAGATGACCCAACAAAGTCCGCCAAGCTATTTTGAAACTTCCCGTTGACGTTCACGGGAGATTCCAAATTTTAATTGGCCGAAGATGACCCAACAAAGTCCGCCAAGCTATTTTGAAACTTCACGTTGACGTTCACGGGAGATTCCAAATCTGAATTGGCCGAAAATGACCCAACAAAGTCCGCCAAGCTATTTTGAAATTTTCCGTTGACGTTCATGGGAGATTCCAAATTTGAATTGGCCGAAGATGACCCAACAAAATCCGCCAAGCTATACTGATACTTCCCGTTGACGTTCACGGGAGATTCCAAATTTGAATTGGCCGAAGATGACCCAACAAAGTCCGCCTAGCTATTTTGTTACTTCCCGTTGACGTTCACGGGAGTTTCCAAATTTGAATAGGCCGAAGATGACCCAACAAAGTCCGCCTAGCTATTTTGTTACTTCCCGTTGACGTTCACGGGAGATTCCAAATTTGAATTGGCCGAAGATGACCCATCAATGTCCGCCAAGCTATTATGATACTTCCCGTTGACGTTCACGGGAGATTCCAAATTTGAATTGGCCGAAGATGACCCAACAAAGTCCGCCAAGCTATTTTGATACTTCCCGTTGACGTTCACGGGAGATTCCATATTTGAATTGGCCGTAATGACCCAACAAAGTCCGCCAAGCTATTTTGAAACTTCCCGTTGACGTTCACGGGAAATTCCAAATTTGAATTGGCCGAGGATGACCCAACAAATTCCGCAAAGCTATTTTGAAATTTTCCGTTGACGTTCACGGGAGATTCCAAATTTGAATAGGCCGAAGATGACCCAACAAAGTCCGCCAAGCTATTTGAAATTTTCCGTTGACGTTCACGGGAGATTCCATATTTGAATTGGCCGTAATGACCCAACAAAGTCCGCCAAGCTATTTTGAAACTTCCCGTTGACGTTCACGGGAAATTCCAAATTTGAATTGGCCGAAGATGACCCAACAAAGTCCGCCAAGCTATTTTAAAACTTCCCGTTGACGTTCACGGGAGATTCCAAATTTGAATAGGCCGAAGATGACCCAACAAAGTCCGCCAAGCTATTTTGAAACTTCCCGTTGACGTTCACGGGACTTTCCAAATTTGAATTGGCCGAAGATGACCCAACAAGGTCCGCCAAGCTGTACTGAAACTTCCCGTTGACGTTAACGGGAGATTCCAAATTTGAATTGGCCGAAGATGACCCAACAAAGTCCGCCAAGCTATTTTGAAACTTCACGTTGACGTTCACGGGAGATTCCAAATCTGAATTGGCCGAAAATGACCCAACAAAGTCCGCCAAGCTATTTTGAAATTTTCCGTGGACGTTCATGGGAGATTCCAAATTTGAATTGGCCGAAGATGACCCAACAAAATCCGCCAAGCTATTTTGATACTTCCCGTTGACGTTCACGGGAGATTCCAAATTTGAATTGGCCGATGATGACCCAACAAAGTCCGCCAAGCTATTTTGATACTTCCCGTTGACGTTCACGGGGGATTCCAAATCTGAATTGGCCGAAGATGACCCAACAAAGTCCGCCAAGCTATTTGAAATTTTCAATTGACGTTCACGGGAGATTCCAAATTTGAATTGGCCGAAGATGACCCATCAAAGTCCGCCAAGCTATTTGAAATTTTCCGTTGACGTTCACGGGAGATTCCATATTTGAATTGGCTGAAGTTGACCCAACAAAGTCCGCCAAGCTGCACTGAAACTTCCCGTTGACGTTCACGGGAGATTCCAAATTTGAATAGGCCGAAGATGACCCAACAAAGTCCGCCTAGCTATTTTGTTACTTCCCGTTGACGTTCACGGGAGATTCCAAATTTCAATTGGCCGAAGATGACCCATCAGAGTCCGCCAAGCTATTTTGATACTTCCCGTTGACGTTCACGGGAGATTCCAAATTTGAATTTGCCGAAGATGACCCAACAAAGTCCGCCAAGCTATTTTGATACTTCCCGTTGACGTTCACGGGAGATTCCAAATTTGAATTGGCCGAAGATGACCCAACAAAGTCCGCCAAGCTATTTTGAAACTTCCCGTTGACGTTCACGGGAGATTCCAAATTTGAATTGGCCGAAGATGACCCAACAAAGTCCGCCAAGCTATATGAAATTTTCCATTGACGTTCACGGGAGATTCCAAATTTGAATTGGCCGAAGATGACCCATCAAAGTCCGCCAAGCTATTTGAAATTTTCCGTTGACGTTCACGGGAGATTCCATATTTGAATTGGCCGAAGATGACGCAACAAAGTCCGCCAAGCTATTTTGAAACTTCCCATTGACGTTCACGGGAGATTCCAAATTTGAATTAGCCGAAGATGACCCAACAAAGTCCGCCAAGCTATTTTGATACTTCCCGTTGACGTTCACGGGAGATTCCAAATTTAAATTGGCCGAAGATGACCCAACAAAGTCCGCCAAGCTATTTTGAAACTTCCCGTTGACGTTCACGGGAGATTCCAAATTTTAATTGGCCGAAGATGACCCAACAAAGTCCGCCAAGCTATTTGAAATTTTCCGTTGACGTTCACGGGAGATTCCATATAAGAATTGGCCGAAGATGACCCAACAAAGTCCGCCAAGCTATTTTGAAACTTCCCGTTGACGTTCACGGGAGATTCCAAATTTGAATTAGCCGATGATGACCCAACAAAGTCCGCCAAGCTATTTTGATACTTCCCGTTGACGTTCACGGGAGATTCCATATTTGAATTGGCCGAAGATGACCCAACAAAGTCCGCCAAGCTATTTTGAAACTTCCCGTGACGTTCACGGGATATTCCAAATTTGAATAGGCCGAAGATGACCCAACAAAGTCCGCCAAGCTATTTTGATACTTCCCGTTGACGTTCACGGGGGATTCCAAATCTGAATTGGCCGAAGATGACCCAACAAAGTCCGCCAAGCTATTTGAAATTTTCCATTGACGTTCACGGGAGATTCCAAATTTGAATTGGCCGAAGATGACCCATCAAAGTCCGCCAAGGTATTTGAAATTTTCCGTTGACGTTCACGGGAGATTCCATATTTGAATTGGCCGAAGATGACCCAACAAAGTCCGCCAAGCTATTTTGAAACTTCCCGTTGACGTTCACGGGAGATTCCAAATTTGAATTAGCCGAAGATGACCCAACAAAGTCCGCCAAGCTATTTTGATACTTTCCGTTGACGTTCACGGGAGATTCCAAATTTAAATTGGCCGAAGATGACCCAACAAAGTCCGCCTAGCTATTTTGTTACTTCCCGTTGACGTTCACGGGAGATTCCAAATTTGAATTGGCCGAAGATGACCCATCAAAGTCCGCCAAGCTATTTTGATACTTCCCGTTGACGTTCACGGGAGATTCCATATTTGAATTGGCCGTAATGACCCAACAAAGTCCGCCAAGCTATTTTGAAACTTCCCGTTGACGTTCACGGGAAATTCCAAATTTGAATTGGCCGAGGATGACCCAACAAATTCCGCAAAGCTATTTTAAAATTTTCCGTTGACGTTCACGGGAGATTCCAAATTTGAATAGGCCGAAGATGACCCAACAAAATCCGCCAAGCTATTTGAAATTTTCCGTTGACGTCCACGGGAGATTCCATATTTGAATTGGCCGTAATGACCCAACAAAGTCCGCCAAGCTATTTTGAAACTTCCCGTTGACGTTCACGGGAAATTCCAAATTTGAATTGGCCGAAGATGACCCAACAAAGTCCGCCAAGCTATTTTAAAACTTCCCGTTGACGTTCACGGGAGATTCCAAATTTGAATAGGCCGAAGATGACCCAACAAAGTCCGCCAAGCTATTTTGAAACTTCCCGTTGACGTTCACGGGACTTTCCAAATTTGAATTGGCCGAAGATGACCCAACAAGGTCCGCCAAGCTGTACTGAAACTTCCCGTTGACGTTAACGGGAGATTCCAAATTTGAATTGGCCGAAGATGACCCAACAAAGTCCGCCAAGCTATTTTGAAACTTCACGTTGACGTTCACGGGAAATTCCAAATCTGAATTGGCCGAAAATGACCCAACAAAGTCCGCCAAGCTATTTTGTAATTTTCCGTGGACGTTCATGGGAGATTCCAAATTTGAATTGGCCGAAGATGACCCAACAAAATCCGCCAAGCTATTTTGATACTTCCCGTTGACGTTCACGGGAGATTCCAAATTTGAATTGGCCGATGATGACCCAACAAAGTCCGCCAAGCTATTTTGATACTTCAAGTTGACGTTCACGGGGGATTCCAAATCTGAATTGGCCGAAGATGACCCAACAAAGTCCGCCAAGCTATTTAAAATTTTCAATTGACGTTCACGGGAGATTCCAAATTTGAATTGGCCGAAGATGACCCATCAAAGTCCGCCAAGCTATTTGAAATTTTCCGTTGACGTTCACGGGAGATTCCATATTTGAATTGGCTGAAGTTGACCCAACAAAGTCCGCCAAGCTGCACTGAAACTTCCCGTTGACGTTCACGGGAGATTCCAAATTTGAATAGGCCGAAGATGACCCAACAAAGTCCGCCTAGCTATTTTGTTACTTCCCGTTGACGTTCACGGGAGATTCCAAATTTCAATTGGCCGAAGATGACCCATCAGAGTCCGCCAAGCTATTTTGATACTTCCCGTTGACGTTCACGGGAGATTCCAAATTTGAATTTGCCGAAGATGACCCAACAAAGTCCGCCAAGCTATTTTGATACTTCCCGTTGACGTTCACGGGAGATTCCAAATTTGAATTGGCCGAAGATGACCCAACAAAGTCCGCCAAGCTATTTTGAAACTTCCCGTTGACGTTCACGGGAGATTCCAAATTTGAATTGGCCGAAGATGACCCAACAAAGTCCGCCAAGCTATATGAAATTTTCCATTGACGTTCACGGGAGATTCCAAATTTGAATTGGCCGAAGATGACCCATCAAAGTCCGCCAAGCTATTTGAAATTTTCCGTTGACGTTCACGGGAGATTCCATATTTGAATTGGCCGAAGATGACGCAACAAAGTCCGCCAAGCTATTTTGAAACTTCCCATTGACGTTCACGGGAGATTCCAAATTTGAATTAGCCGAAGATGACCCAACAAAGTCCGCCAAGCTATTTTGATACTTCCCGTTGACGTTCACGGGAGATTCCAAATTTAAATTGGCCGAAGATGACCCAACAAAGTCCGCCAAGCTATTTTGAAACTTCCCGTTGACGTTCACGGGAGATTCCAAATTTTAATTGGCCGAAGATGACCCAACAAAGTCCGCCAAGCTATTTGAAATTTTCCGTTGACGTTCACGGGAGATTCCATATAAGAATTGGCCGAAGATGACCCAACAAAGTCCGCCAAGCTATTTTGAAACTTCCCGTTGACGTTCACGGGAGATTCCAAATTTGAATTAGCCGATGATGACCCAACAAAGTCCGCCAAGCTATTTTGATACTTCCCGTTGACGTTCACGGGAGATTCCATATTTGAATTGGCCGAAGATGACCCAACAAAGTCCGCCAAGCTATTTTGAAACTTCCCGTGACGTTCACGGGATATTCCAAATTTGAATAGGCCGAAGATGACCCAACAAAGTCCGCCAAGCTATTTTGATACTTCCCGTTGACGTTCACGGGGGATTCCAAATCTGAATTGGCCGAAGATGACCCAACAAAGTCCGCCAAGCTATTTGAAATTTTCCATTGACGTTCACGGGAGATTCCAAATTTGAATTGGCCGAAGATGACCCGTCAAAGTCCGCCAAGGTATTTGAAATTTTCCGTTGACGTTCACGGGAGATTCCATATTTGAATTGGCCGAAGATGACCCAACAAAGTCCGCCAAGCTATTTTGAAACTTCCCGTTGACGTTCACGGGAGATTCCAAATTTGAATTAGCCGAAGATGACCCAACAAAGTCCGCCAAGCTATTTTGATACTTTCCGTTGACGTTCACGGGAGATTCCAAATTTAAATTGGCCGAAGATGACCCAACAAAGTCCGCCTAGCTATTTTGTTACTTCCCGTTGACGTTCACGGGAGATTCCAAATTTGAATTGGCCGAAGATGACCCATCAAAGTCCGCCAAGCTATTTTGATACTTCCCGTTGACGTTCACGGGGAATTCCAAATCTGAATTGGCCGAAGATGACCCAACAAAGTCCGCCAAGCTATTTGAAATTTTCCATTGACGTTCACGGGAGATTCCAAATTTGAATTGGCCGAAGATGACCCATCAAAGTCCGCCAAGCTATTTGAAATTTTCCGTTGAAGTTCACGGGAGATTCCAAATTTGAATTGGCCGAAGATGACCCAACAAAGTCCGCCTAGCTATTTTGTTACTTCCCGTTGACGTTCACGGGAGATTCCAAATTTGAATTGGCCGAAGATGACCCATCAAAGTCCGCCAAGCTATTTTGATACTTACCGTTGACGTTCACGGGAGTTTCCAAATTTGAATTGGCCGAAGATGACCAAACAAAGTCCGCCAAGCTATTTTGAAACTTCCCGTTGACGTTCACGGGAGATTCCAAATTTGAATTGGCCGAAGATGACCCAACAAAGTCCGCCAAGCTATTTGAAATTTTCCGTTGACGTTCACGGGAGATTCCAAATTTGAATTGGCCGAAGATGACCCAAAAAAGTCCGCCAAGCTATTTTGAAACTTCCCGTTGAAGTTCACGGGAGATTCCAAATTTGAATTGGCCGAAGATGACCCAACAAAGTCCGCCAAGCTATTTTGAAATTTTCCGTTGACGTTCATGGGAGATTCCAAATTTGAATTGGCCGAATAGACCCAACAAAGTCAAAATAGCTAGGCGGACTTAGTTGGGTCATCTTCGGCCTATTCAAATTTGGAATCTCCCGTGAACGTCAACGGGAAGTTTCAGTATAGCTTGGCGGATTTTGTTGGGTCATCTTCGGCCTATTCAAATTTGTAATCTCCCGTGAACGTCAACGGGAAGTATCAAAATAGCTAGGCGGATTTTGTTGGGTCATCTTCGGCCTATTCAAATTTGGAATCTCCCGTGAACGTCAACGGGAAGTTTCAAAATAGCTTGGCGGACTTTGTTGGGTCATCTTCGTCCAATTCAAATTTGGAATCTCCCGTGAACGTCAACGGGAAGTATCAAAATAGCTTGGCGGACTTTGTTGGGTCATCTTCGGCCAATTCAGATTTGGAACCTCCCTTGAACGTCAACGGGAAGTTTCAAAATTGCTTGGCGGACTTTGTTGGGTCATCTTCGGCCAATTCAAATTTGGAATCTCCCGTGAACGTCAACGGGAGGTATCAAAATAGTTTGGCGGACTTTGTTGGGTCATCTTCGGCCAATTCAAATTTGGAATCTCCCGTGAACGTCAACGGGAAGTTTCAAAATAGCTTGGCGGACTTTGTTGGGTCATCTTCGGCCAATTCAAATTTGGAATCTCCCGTGAACGTGAACGGGAAGTATCAAAATAGCTAGGCGGACTTTGTTGGGTCATTTTCGGCCTATTCAAATTTGGAATCTCCCGTGAACGTCAACGGGAAGTTTCAGTATAGCTAGGCGGACTTTGTTGGGTCATCTTCGGCCTATTCAAATTTGGTATCTCCCGTGAACGTCAACGGGAAGTATCAAAATAGCTTGGCGGACTTTGTTGGATCATCTTCGGCCAATTCAAATTTGGAATCTCCCGTGAACGTCAACGGGAAGTTTCAAAATAGCTTGGCGGACTTTGTTGGGTCATCTTCGGCCAATTCAAATTTGGAATCTCCCGTGAACGTCAACAGGAAGTATCAAAATAGCTTTGCGTACTTTGATGGGTCATCTTCGGCCAATTCAAATTTGGAATCTCCCGTGAACGTCAACGGGAAGTATCAAAATAGTTTGGCGGACTTTGTTGGGTCATCTTCGGCCAATTCAAATTTGGAATCTCCCGTGAACGTCAACGGGAAGTTTCAAAATAGCTCTACGGACTTTGTTGGGTCATCTTCGGCCAATTCAAATTTGGAATCTCCCGTGAACGTCAACGGGAAGTTTTAGTATAGCTTGGCGGACTTTGTTGGTTCATCTTCGGCCAATTCAAATTTGGAATCTCCCGTGAACGTCAACGAGAAGTTTCAAAATAGCTTGGCGGACTTTGTGGGTCATCTTCGGCCAATTCAAATTTGGAATCTCCCGTGAACGTCAACGAGATGTTTCAAAATAGCTTGGCGGACTTTGTTGGGTCATCTTCGGCCAATTCAAATTTGGAATCTCCCGTGAACGTCAACGGGAAGTTTCAAAATAGCTTGGCGGACTTTGTTGGGTCATCTTCGGCCAATTCAAATTTGGAATCTCCCGTGAACGTCAACTGGAAGTTTCAGTATAGCTTGGCGGACTTTGTTGGGACATCTTCGGCCAATTCAAATTTTAAATCTCCCGTTAACGTCAACGGTGAGTATCAAAATAGCTTGGCGGACTTTGTTGGGTCATCTTCGGCCAATTCAAATTTGGAATCTCCCGTGAACGTCAACGGGAAGTTTTAAAATAGCTTGGCGGACTTTGTTGGGTAATCTTCGGCCAATTCAAATTTGAAACCTCCCGTGAACGTCAACGGGAAGTTTCAAAATAGCTTGGCGGACTTTGTTGGGTCATCTTCGACCAATTCAGATTTGGAATCTCCCGTGAACGTCAACGTGAAGTATCAAAATAGCTTGGCGTACTTTGTTGGGTCATCTTCGGCCTATTCAAATTTGGAATCTCCTGTGAACGTCAACGGGAAGTTTCAGTATAGCTTGGCGGACTTTGTTGGGTCATCTTTGGCCAATTCAATTTTAGAACCTCCCGTGAACGTCAACGGAAAGTTTCAAAATAGCTTGGCGGACTTTGTTGGGTCATCTTCGGCCAATTCAAATTTCGGATCTCCCGTGAACGTCAACGGGAATTTTCAGTATAGCTTGGCGGACTTTGTTGGGTCATATTCGGCCAATTCAAATTTGGAATCTCCCATGAACGTCAACGGAAAATTTCAAAATAGCTTTGCGGAATTTGTTGGGTCATCTTCGGCCAATTCAAATTTGAATTTCCCGTGAACGTCAACGGGAAGTATCAAAATAGCTTGGCGGACTTTGTTGGGTCATTTTCGGCCAATTCAGATTTGGAATCTCCCGTGAACGTCAAAGGGAAGTTTCAAAATAGCTTGGCGGACTTTGTTGGGTCATCTTCGGCCAATTCAAATTTGGAATCATCCGTGAACGTCAACGGGAAGTTTCAGTATAGCTTGGCGGACTTTGTTGGTCATCTTCGGCCAATTCAAATTTGGAATCTCCCGTGAACGTCAACGGGAAGTTTCAAAATAGCTTGGCGGACTTTGTTGGGTCATCTTCGGCCAATTCAAATTTCGGATCTCCCGTGAACGTCAACGGGAAGTTTCAAAATAGCTAGGCGGACTTTGTTGGGTCATCTTCGGCAAATTCAAATTTGGAATCTCCCGTGAACGTCAACGGGAAGTACCAAAATAGCTTGGCGGACTTTGTTGGGTCATTTTCGGCCAATTCAGATTTGGAATCTCCCGTGAACGTCAACGGGAAGTTTCAGTATAGCTTGGCGGACTTTGTTGGGTCATTTTCGGCCAATTCAGATTTAGAATCTCCCGTGAACTGAAACGGGAAGTTTCAAAATAGCTTGGCGGACTTTGTTGGGTCATCTTCGGCCAATTCAAATTTGGAATCTCCCGTGAACGTCAAAGGAAGTTTCAGTATAGCTTGGCGGACTTTGTTGGGTCATCTAAGGCCAATTCAAATTTGGAATCTCCCGTGAACGTCAACGGGAAGTTTTAAAATAGCTTGGCGGACTTTGTTGGGTCATTTTCGGCCAATTCAGATTTGGAATCTCCCGTGAACGTCAACGGGAAGTTTCAGTATAGCTTGGCGGACTTTATTGGGTCATCTTCGGCCAATTTAAATTTGGAATCTCCCGTGAACGTCAACGGGAAGTTTCATTATAGCTTGGCGGACTTTGTTGGGTCATCTTCGGCCAATTCAAATTTGGAATCTCCCGTGTACGTCAACGGGAAGTTTCAAAATAGCTTGGCGGACTTTGTTGGGTCATCTTCGGCCAATTCAAATTTGGAATCTCCCGTGAACGTCAACGGGAAGTTTCAGTATAGCTTGGCGGACTTTGTTGGGTCATCTTCGGCCAATTCAAATTTGGAATCTCCCGTGAACGTCAACGGGAAGTATCAAAATAGCTTGGCGGACTTTGTTGGGTCATCTTCGGCCAATTCAAATTTGGAATCTCCCGTGAACGTCATCGGGAAGTTTCAGTATAGCTTGGCGGACTTTGTTGGGTCATCTTCGGCCTATTCATATTTGGAATCTCCCGTGAACGTCAACGGGAAGTTTCAGTATAGCTTGGCGGACTTTGTTGGGTCATCTTCCGCCAATTCAAATTTGGAATCTCCCGTGAACGTCAACGTGAAGTTTCAAAATAGCTTGGCGGTCTTAGTTGGGTCATCTTCGGCCTATTTAAATTTAGAATCTCCCGTGAACGTCAACGGTAAATTTCAAAATAGCTTGGCGGACTTTGTTGGGTCTTCTACGGCCAATTCAAATTTAGAATCTCCCGTGAACGTCAACGGGAAGTTTCAAAATAGCTTGGCGGACTTTGTTGGGTAATTTTCGGCCAATTCAGATTTGGAATCTCCCGTGAACGTCAACGGGACGTTTCAAAATAGCTTGGCTTACTTTGTTGTATCATCTTCGGCCAATTCAAATTTGGAATCTCCCGTGAACGTCAACGGGAAGTTTCAAAATAGCTTGGCGGACTTTGTTGGGTCATCTTCGGCCAATTCAAATTTGGAATCTCCAGTGAACTCAACGGGAAGTTTCAAAATAGCTTGGCGGACTTTGTTGGGTTATCTTCGGCCAATTCAAATTTGGAATCTCCCGTGAACGTCAACGGAAAATTTCAAATAGCTTGGCGGACTTTGTTGGGTCATCTTCGGCCAATTCAGATTTGGAATCTCCCGTGAACGTCAACGGAAAATTTCAAATAGCTTGGCGGACTTTGTTGGGTCATCTTCAACCAATTCAAATTTGGAATCTCCCGTGAACGTCAACGGGAAGTATCAAAATAGCTTGGCGGACTTTGATGGGTCATCTTCGGCCAATTCAAATTTGGAATCTCCCGTGAACGTCAACCGGAAGTTTCAGTACAGCTTGGCGGACTTTGTTGGGTCATCTTCGGCCAATTCAAATTTGGAATCTCCCGTGAACGTCAACGGAAAATTTCAAATAGCTTGGCGGACTTTGTAGGGTCATCTTCGGCCAATTCAGATTTGGAACCTCCCGTGAACGTCAACGGGAAGTTTCAAAATAGCTTGGCGGACTTTGAAGGTCATCTTCGGCCAATTCAAATTTGGAATCTCCAAAGGACGTCAACGGTAAATTTCAAAATAGCTTGGCGGACTTTGTTGGGTCATCTACGGCCAATTCAAATTTGGAATCTCCCGTGAACGTCAACGGGAAGTTTCAAAATAGCTTGCGGACTTTGAAGGTCATCTTCGGCCAATTCAAATTTGGAATTTCCCGTGAACGTCAACGTGAAGTATCAAAATAGCTTGGCGGACTTTGATGGGTCATCTTCGGCCAATTCAAATTTGGAATCTCCCGTGAACGTCAACGGGAAGTTTCAGTATAGCTTGGCGGACTTTGTTGGGTCATCTTCGGCCAATTCAGATTTGGAATCTCCCGTAAACGTCAACGGGAAGTTTCAAAATAGCTTGGCGGACTTTGTTGGGTCATCTTGGGCCAATTGAAATTTGGAATCTCCCGTGAACGTCAACGGGAAGTTTCAAAATAGCTTGGCGGACTTTGTTGGGTCATCTTCGGCCAATTCAAATTTGGAATCTCCCGTGAACTTCAACGGGAAGTTTTAAAATAGTTTGGCGGACTTTGTTGGGTCATCTTCGGCCAATTCAAATTTGGAATCTCCCGTGAACGTCAATGGGAAGTTTCAAAATAGCTTGGCGGACTTTGTTGGGTCATATTCGGCCAATTCAAATTTGGAATATCCCGTGAACGTCAACGGAAAATTTCAAAATAGCTTGGCGGACTTTGTTGGGTCATCTTCGGCCAATTCAAATTATTATGTCGCTGAGTATAACCGATCTCGAGATATCGTGAGCGAAGCGAACAAAGAATTACCACGATTAACGATCAATATAGTACTGTAAATACTTTTAAAGCTGTAAGAACTTCAATTTTATCAAACACATCGGTATTGCTTTGTACATATTGTCTTGGATTTTATTCCAGAAAACAACTTTGGAGACATAGAAAAAAATGTTCTCAAAATCCTAGAACCAGGATCCTACACAGATTTTGGGACAAAATTATCTTTTGATAAATGAAATGTCATTCAAAACTGTACGAAACAGTTTTTCCAAGAATGAGAGCAGATTTAATATCTTTAACTGCAAATAAAGATCCCTTAATATGCTCATACGGATCACGTTATCTTTTAACCCACAGAGATAAACAACAAATTAACGTAACTTCCAGGAAAATGAGAGAGTTGGCTAAAGTTTTGTTAGAAGTGAAAAAGATACAACCATAAATATCAAATCTTTTACAGGTTTTAAAACCGGAATATTTCGATATTCTTGTTGAAGCGGTAAAAGTATTTGCTAGCTATGATGCTGAAACAGATAAATATAATGCGCCCTCCTTCGCTATGAATATAAGCACTTCTTTAAAAGAATGTTGTGAAATTGGAATTACTTATGCAATAAAGAAGAAATACAGCTTTGAAGGTAAATCTGCATCTGAGGCTGAAGCCGAGCTTCGTACAACTATTCTTTTATTAAAGTCGAATTTGAAGTTCGAAATATCACACCAAGCTGCGAACAATCTTCATTTTAATAAGATGAATAAAATTACAATTGTTCCACTAGCAAGTAATATCAAATTATTTAGAGAATACCTTATAAAAGAAGGCAGTGAGGCAGCGTTATTGTTAAACAGTAATGAGTGTAGTGCACATGCTTTCCGAAAATTGGTTGAGATTACATACTGTGCAGAAAACGAGTAGGGGAACTTCAAAGGCTTCCTCTAAATCTATACGAGAAAACTGCAGATAATCAAATTTATGAAGAATTCAAGGACGTAATAAGGCCAATTGAAATGATGCTTATACAAAAATTCAAACGTGTTGTCATTCAGGGAAAAAGGAAGGTGACCCCTGTTTTATTTAGCTTTGACGTGCAACAACATATAGATCTGTTAATTAAATCAAGAAAAAGATTTGTTCCATCCGAAAGCATATTTATTTTTGCTAATATAAATACTAATAATCCAATCGGCTACAAGGTATTGCAGAAACACGCAAAAATGGCTAAGCTAAAACATCCGGAAGCGATATCTTCAAGAACACTTAGAAAACATTTAGCAACAATCTCTCAGTTATTTCAATTGAATGACCAAGATATAGAGCAGCTAGCTACTTTTATGGGCCATACATCCTCAATCCATCGAAGCGAATATAGGCTACCGGACGATGTTTTCCAAATAGCCAAAATTGCTAAGTTGTTGTTAGCAATGGAAAGCGGTGAAGGAGCTAGCCATAAGGGTAAATCGCTTGATGAAATAGAAGGAAATTTTGACGAAGATTTACTACAAACTGTTGATGGAAATGAAGATGATAAAAACAGTCAAACATCAAATGAAGATAATACAGATTTATTACCTTTAAATGATCTAATTGAGTAAAATAAACCATCATCTAGTTCACACCTTCAGATGAACAAGAATATTGCAACCCAAAAGAAAGGGGAAAAAAGAATATTTTCTAAATGGACTGAAGAAGAAAAAAATATTGTTTTCAATTTTTTCAAAACTCATATAAAAAAATGCAAACCACCCAAAAAACACGAATGTGATCAGTTGATGTCTCAATATCCAAACACATTTCAAAGTAAAACTTGGCTGAAAATAAAAGTTCTAGTTCAGAATTTTTATACAAATAAAACTTCTTGCAAGATAATTAACACTTAAATTAGTTTTAACTAAAGGATTAATTGTACTGAATAGTCGTAATAATCAATTGAAGGAGATGTTAACATAATGAAAAACAAACTTAAATTGAACTTAATTTTACTGGCTTAATTGGTACTAACGTATAAAGTAAATTTCATTATTAATTACTGTAGTGTTAAGTTAATTTTAATTAGACTTTTATATTTTATGTTATAGGTTTCAGTAATGTCACATTTTTAGGTTAGGTTCATGATCTGTTAAAAATATATATATATATATATATATATATATATATATATATATATATATATATATATATATATATATTATGGTCTATTTGATGAGTTTATAAACCTTTACAATTATATGATACATAACTAAATTTTAGTTATATATTTAGGGTTACTTTCATTTGTTATAACAAAACAAATTTAAAGAATTTTGAAACTGTTTTTATTTTAATTGATTAAAATAACATTTTATATAAAATTGATTTTGTTATTGTTTTCCACAATGTGTTTTTTTAAATATATAATATTAATAATTTAAAAGTATTGTAAAAACATCCTAAAGAAAAAAATCAAGAGGACATTTATATTTTCCTATGAGATCTCTAAAAGTTTATAGTTCATTATCTCCTCCATATGAAATGTCCTTGTTTGAACTGTTCTGTACGAATGTACAAAAAATGTAATGTTTTTTTAAAGTAGTAAAACAAATTCTATGATGGTATTCTTAGAGGTTTTTTATCTTAATAAAAACAAAATTTTAAATTGGACCGATTTTAAGCTGGCTGCATTAATTCTGTTGAATATAGAGAAAGAATTTTATACTTATATACAAGTAATTAATTAGTCTGAAGATGGAGTAAATCTCCGAAACCGGTCGTGAATAATTAAGAAAAGGAAATCACGTGAAGGAGGAAACAAATAGTAAATAAACATTATTTATTATTAATTATAATACATAATTACATAAAATACAGATAAATTTACCCTTTTTCGCCTGAAAAAGGATAAGTCGTGAGATTTTAAATGAATTAACTACAATTAATTGTAGATAATTCAAAATTAAATGTTAAGAAAATTTTACTTCATTTTGCCTGTGTAAAGCGGAAAAAATATTGCTTTTATATTAAATATTCTTAATTGAATTTTCTTAGAAACAGCGAATTCAAATTTTATATTTTTTTTGTCAGTCATAAAATACATTTTTGTGATAATGGTAAAAAGTATGATAAAAATTGGTAACTACAGGTACCGTTTTGAGACACGAACCATTTTTGTAGTTTATGTACTTTTTCAAAATTTATTTTAATTATTTTTATAACGAAATCCCATGTAATACTTTTAAGAAGAAAAAAAACCTTTGTTTGAAACTTAAATAGAAAAACTCTTTGCAAGGATATTTGAGAGGTAGGAAATTCTATTTTCTATGTACCGGTAGTTCTAAAAATGCCTAATGATCTTTCGGAAACTATTTATAATTTACTACACTTGAGTAAAGCTAAAATGTTTACTTATTCTGTTAAGTATTGTATTAAAGAATTTTTATGGGAGCATTGTTGTGATTACGGATAGGTGAATGGTTGTACCATTCTTCTAAAGTTTCATTTACAAACATAGTTGAGTTTTATTAAATTCACAGTGATAAATAGATTCTAAAACGTGAAATTTATCACAGTTACTCTTTTAAAACCAACTTCCCACAAAAAAATATAAAACAATTTTTTTAAAACATGTAGGGATGCTAAGCAGTATAGTTGTGAGTTATTGAAATAAAATATTTTTTCATGAAATTTACTACACCTTACAATAACATTAAAAAAATCCTAAATAAACCCTATACTTAAGAAGCAAAAAACTTTAAACGTGTACTTGTTTCTGAAGCTTCTCTTTATGTTGTCATAAAAAAATCTAATTAACCATTTGTTAAAAATGGCTCAGAAGTTTTAAAAAAAGCTATCAATGTGAAATACGGCAATGTTGCCAGATCTACAGCTGCCATAATGATTGTCCAAAGGTGAAATTATTCAGTATCTAAATATACACAGGGCGATTGAAGCGCTCTAAGCGGAAAAAGCTGAAACTTCTATAATATACACTTTTTTCATTATAACATCATTATGGCAGCAGAGCTGGTTTTTAATACATCATTTTATTTGGTTATTTTATGATGAGTTATTGAAATAACTACTGACAGGGTGATATTAAGGTCTGCTTTAGTATTTCATGAACATTTTTCTTTTATAGATCCTTTTGGTAATGAGAAACACTGGGAATTCAAAGTGGCAGCCGTATACTGCTGCCACAAACACTCGGCTGCCACTTTAAATGTAAAAATGGCAATGTACGGTTCTCATAATGATAGCAGGATGTAAATATATATATATAGCTATCTGACAAGCCTATCAGCCAAACTAATTTAGGAATATGGATTACATTAAGTAAAAGATCTCTTTTAAATTATTTTGGAAAATCCCCGGAAAGGTTTAATAAATAGGTCAGAAGATCTTACAACCTGCACGAAATAGAAGATCCTAATTAAAATAAATTTGTCTTCACCGTCGTCGGCCTTTCTATTATTAGATATATTGCCTGTTTTTTCACATTCCTTTTACCAGAATGTTTATAATCAAATGTTCTTATAGGAATTCTCTCTTTTTAAAACATATAATCTTTCCATTTATGATTAAACTTGTTATACAGAGGTCGGATCGTTAGTTCCTTCCGGCTACCTTTATTACCTTATTCAGTCTCTTCTTGAGCGATGTTATACCGACCAGGAAATTTCATTTCAAACTCCTCCAATAGCGTCAGAGAGTGCCTCACATTCCAAACCATACAATCGGATGAGAACTGTCATTGTATACAATTTCAACTCCTTCAGATATCTTTCCTTTAACACCTTCATGACACTTTAATTCAAACGAACGATAGTATATTTACTGGAGAACCTTTGTACAAGGTATGATGTCATCAAGAGGAATATGTAGAGCACATGATCTTCAAAAGCGTATGCTTCGATCAGATGAGGACTAAGACCTCTAAGATCTTTGACAAAGAGGTAAACATTTCCTCAAGACAATCTTGTCAGGTAGATTAGAAGGTTCATGGAGCTTAATTTTCTTCCTGAGGATATACAGGAGCATCTAACAAACTGTTTGGAAGGACAATAACCAGTTAAGGAGGACGTGCAAAAGAGATAATCCGCCAAATTATAAACAACGAAGGTGAAGAAAGAGGATAGTAATAATAATATTCTACCATTTAAATACAAATGTAATAATACATTTCAAAAATACTAGTTGAAGGATTAATTCCATTGAGGAACAAATTATGAAGCGACTACGTCTGCTAGAAAGCTTTTCGGTAGTAACGTAGTGTATTTCAAACTGTATAATTTCATTCTCGAGGCTATAATTTGCTACCATTCCTAGATTCCCACTTGCCTCACGATCCTGGGTAAACACTTTAACTTTTTAAACCTTAACGGTGATTGAACTAGAAACCTTTCACAATCCATGAATCTATAGAATTAATCGAGAGCTTCGAATTATTATTTAACCGCTAGAAATTTATCTTATTAAAACGTGTACAAAATTTAAGTATCACGAAAAACTCGCAACCTTAATTTAAAATATTAATTATAGTCCATAAATGATTAAATCTTTATAGAAACAGTAGCCTAGGATTTTCGTCGAGAGATGTTATTAGCACATCGAGTTTCTATAGCCATAATTCTAGCTTTCGAGACTAGGATACTCTCCTCACTAGCTCCCTACCTTTTCCTCACGATGCTGGGTCAATTTCTAAAATGTTTTCATTATCCACGAGGATTAAACCTGGTATCTCTTGCCGACAAGACAAGGAATTGCCACTAGACCATTATTTTTCATACTATTATAATTTTCATCTGGATTACATATATGGATCTATTTTTTTCGTCATGGTAAACCAATTACATTATTCGCCATATGTGTTTATTTATATAGGTATACACTTTGTATATTTTTCGTTCAGGCTTAATTTACAAAAGTAAACTTCCAATATACATTATTTATAACGCATTCTATTAATCTAACTTTTCCATTTTCCTAAACAACTTTTGTTGTCAGAGTTTTCACCTGCATAAAAGAGTTAAATCCAGGAGGTTGAGTTCCGAACAATGTGACCCTCCCACATTAGATCAATAGTGTAATTTATATTTATGCCGTGAAACCCAATTTCTCCACATTCCCCTTCATTGTGTTATGACAAAGGAGATTGGGTCTAAAGCGTAGAGTTAGGAACAGAAAGGTTAAAAGTTAACAATTTCGGTTTAGAGTTTATATTTAATTAGTAAACAAAGTTACACGTTATTATTATTATTTTTTTGTATATAATAAAATTTCAAAATTCCCTTTAGTTATAATCTATTCAACATGTAAAATACTTTTATTCTACAGAGTGGGAGGATATTATCGCATAAATCGAGTCCTGGGAGACATTTTAGGGTTACACCAAATTTCTCCTCTTTGTGGAGTGAAGAGTAATTTGGTATACACAAGTAATTTTAAATAAATGTTGAGCTTGACTAGATAGTATAAAACTTAAACACGAATTCTCACAAATAGTACATTTATTTATTCAAACATGTTTCAACGACAAAGTTGGCATCTTCAATGACGCACGAGCTACAATAACTAAATTATAACTTTTATGAAGTATGTTATACTTTAGTTATTGTAGCTTCTGCAATATTGAAGATGGAAACTGTTTTGTTGAAACGGGTTGAATATGTAAATGTACTATTGTTAGAATTTGCGTTCTAGTATTGTTTTATTACAATTAGCTTGTAATGTTGTCATGGTTTTCATTTTAATATCACCGTTTCTATAGTTTTTAAAAATAGTTCTGAAAGAATCTTTTCATTATATAATTTTGAAGAAAATATAATGAGTTCTAATATTCTATTTTCAAATAGAACGAAGCGTTTCCAGACCTATGTTTATATGAAATTTTTCATTCATTATCCAATAAATGACTCTTTGTGAAGTATGACGGTATCCTTTTGGAACACTCTGTAAATCAACAATTGAAATTTTATTCTTTATCTAATTCTCTGTTCATTTATTTTTCTTTTTATTTGTTCTTTCCATCTCAACTTCCCATAAAGAGTCAAAGTATTTTTATTAGTTCTTATAAAAGAAATAATACTTCCATTAATGATTTTTAGCAATGAATAGTTAAATTTCATTTATGAGGTACACAATAATTTGTGCCTGCTTTTTTAGTTTCATTGTATACTTCTTCGTCCAGCTATTTGTTTTACAACTCGCTCTCTGCAGTGTATTTGTTCTTGTTATACTGCTACTACTAGAATTCGTCTGCAATTAATTTAGCTATGGTGATGTTTTCTACACGTAGAAAATAAATTGTGTACATGACATAGGACGCTACTTAAATATTTTGGACGATAAAGAACTCTCTTTTAAGTGATTCTCATGGACTTGGTATATCCTGTAGTTTATCTTTACTTTTGTGTTAAAATTTGTATGTAAATGAATCAGCACCGTTTGTACTAACAAACACTTTAAACTTTAAAACTTCAAGTCAGGTTAAAGCTCAGAGAGGAGCATTTCTTTTACGTCACTCATACACTCTTCATTGTCTTCTTTATTTGGGATTACACTTCTATTGAGTTCTTTTTTGTTACATTAATTTCATTTCTTCTAATAAAATGAGACATATTTTAGCTTTGTCAGATACATGACATTGTTTGATAAGCGATCATAAATTTATTTCTTCAAACGTTTCTCCTTAAAGGTATGAAAATATTTTTCATATATTTTACCTTATTAATTATCATTTTAAACAGTTGTGGAGGTAAATTGAATACCTAAATGTTGAAAAATACAGAACATCGTGTACTTCTATTGTGTATAGGAAACATTAAAATTGTATTATATAAACAATTGCGTAATGCATATATGTCATAATCTACACAGATATTTTTAATAAATTAATATGTAACACAAACAATTACAATAACTCAGCCTGTCCCACCGTCAATATTCTGTAAAATTAATTGTTTTTCGAGATAATTCTAAAATTCTGAAATTATTTAGTATGAAAATTACTAGATTTGATTTTCGAAAAATATACAGCAACCTAATAGTATAAAATATTCTCTATTATACGGTACTGATAACTTCATCAGATTTAGGTTTTTGTAATTGTATAGACAGAAGAAGGAAAACGAAGCATTTTTGCTTTATAAAATTTACGTAATGTATATAATGGTGGGCGAATCAGAAAATTGATATCGAGTTTTTCAAATATATATATATATAAATATATATATATATATATATATATATATATATATATATATATATATGTGTGTGTGTGTGTGTGTGTGTGTGTGTGTGTGTGTGTGTATGTGTGTTTTTTGAGGTTCTCTTAGTTTAAAAAAATAATTTCTTGGAAAGATGCCTGGTATCTATCAGACGTGGATAAGATAAAGAAAAACACATACAATTATGATTTCAAAAAATATTTGCCCAACGTTTGCCTCTAAAGATCCAAACCAAACGTAATGGTTATTTTCAGAAAAACGTGAGTTACATTTTACAATTTTACTTTACGAGAATTAAATTTTACGATTACACATTACGAGAGCTAAATTTTACGATTTCACTTTAGGGGAGTTAAATTTCACAATGTCAATTTACGGCAGTTAAATTTTACGATACAATACTTTTGATGAGGACACTTACATTTAAAACTTGTTACTTTCAAAAAAACAAGAATCATACTTTAGAAGATTTCACTCTACGAGAGATAAATTTTAAGATACGTTACTGTATTATCTGAGAAAATATCGACGAAAGATATTAATTTATTTGATTTTTAAAAAGGCGCCAAACTAGAAATAATCAATTAAGATTAATTACTCGTTATCCTTCTTCAATTGATTTTTAATTAAGGTTAAGTGGAGTCGAGTCGTGTCAAAGGTGCCTAAAAATTGTTGCTATTTTAGAGTATCTTGTTTTTAAATTTCACTAAAAAGACATTTTTAAAATTAAATAATTAGTCATGTGGTTGTTATAAAAACCGTGATTTTTTCAAAATTAGCTCTACCGATTTTAACCACATATGATTTATGCTGGATACGTGTTTATGCTACAATCGAAGCAAGTTTAACAGCTTATTTAAGTACACAAATATTTTTTTAGGACAGCCTCAATTATTCATTTTCAGTTTTTTATTGACAACTACCGAACTGACATTTTTTGGTGACGCTTAGTTGTGGTTCTCTTATATTTGATTTTGGGGATGTGTAAATGGGAAATTTCGTGATATTTTTTGACTATTAGACATAATATTTATAGGTATTTAAATATATATATATATATATATATATATATATATATATATATATATATATATAATGACCTCTCAAAGTTTGACACCTAATTACTGGACCGCCTCTATATATATACTTCGTATGATGGGAATTAAAATATTTATCACAAATGTATTTGTCTATGGTAATTTTATAGAAACCCCATCAATCAAAATAATCTTCAGAAAGCTTTTGAATCAGGTTTATCTTATAAAGGTTAAAGTAATAATACGTAGATTTACATTTGTTTTTATTGTATTATATTAATTTTTGTTATTTCTTTGTTTACAGGTATGCCAAGAAATTTCATTATACTTAAGTTCCAGTGAGTAATACTATAATAATACCCTATCTACTCTTAATAATGTCTAAACAATTATATTTTAAATTTTTGTAAAAAACTTACTTGATAGATTGTTAATCTTCAAAAGATAAATTATTGTCATTAATTTTGAAATATAGATTTACTTTTTTGCCTTATATAGGTTACGTAAATGTTTGGCAAGATATTGATAGTTAAAAAACCTTTACAGCTTTAATCCTGTTGATTTAAATATCCGTAATTTCACCGTTTTTATCTTGTTGATTTACAAAACCGTAATTTTCACAGCTTTTTCTTGCTGATTTAAATATCCATAACTTCACAGCTTTTATTCTGTTGATTTAATTAACTGTAATTTCACAGTTTTTATCTTGTTGATTTACAAAACGGTAATTTTCACAGCTTTTTCTTGCTGATTTAAATATCCATAACTTCACAGCTTTTATTCTGTTGATTTAAATAACTGTAATTTCACAGTTTTTATCTTGTTGATTTACAAAACCGTAATTTTCACAGCCTTTTCTTGCTGATTTAAATATCCATAACTTCACAGCTTTTATTCTGTTGATTTAATTAACTGTAATTTCACAGTTTTTATCTTGTTGATTTACAAAACGGTAATTTTCACAGCTTTTTCTTGCTGATTTAAATATCCATAACTTCACAGCTTTTATTCTGTTGATTTAAATAACTGTAATTTCACAGTTTTTATCTTGTTGATTTACAAAACCCTAACTCCAAGTTTCAAACCGAGGGAGAAATAAACAGTTGTTACGCAAGACCTAAAGAGAATCGTGTTATTCCTGTACATTTTCAGTATTTAACCAAATTAGAGAATGTTTATCTGAGCTTCATAATGTACCAACGACGAAGGATCTTAGAGTGGAGTACAGCAGCAGACATTAGATACCTGAACGCAAGTATGAAGAAAAGTTCCAAACAGGAAAATAAATGTAATTCCTTTCGTTCTAATTTTTTTTAAGGATTACAACTTTTCTTAATCTCTACTCCTTGTCCTATTTTCCAATCCTTAAATCGCATAGAGGGCCCCAGAGAGATGAGATCACGGTGGCCGTTTCAAAATAATTGCAAGTGTGCAGGAACCAACTAGTGTTCATCTTTACACAGTCTCGAATTAATTTATTATTATTATTAAATAATTTTATTAATTTTATTTATATAATTTATTATTATAATTATAAATGTTCGAATGTCTCTATATAATATATTGAGATATGTTGGGGTAACGCCTCGAACTCGACAGCCGGCCTAAACCACGATTTGTATAAAAGTGATTAAGTTGTAATTCGGTTTTTGACTTTCAGAGTCTTGCAATCCGATTCTGAAATTAGATCTACGTTTCATTAGTTTTAGTCTAATTACAGCTGGCTTAGTGCCCGGATTTTTGTTTGTGGCATGTTATTCTAACCGGTTTTAATACGTAGTTAGTTAATATGAAATCCCTTCGAGTATTACCTCATTTTAAAGATTTCTTTTAGTAGAAAATAACTGCACAAACAACATTTCTTTTTTACAATGGCGACCTGTCCAATATTCAAATAAGATATGATACTTTAAAATTGTAGCTCTGGAGAAATAAATATAGAGTTCAAATTAAAATATTAGGTTAAAGTAGCGTCCTGGATAAACTGCAATAAACAACAGTAAAATTGTTCTTCTTACAATTCCATCCCTTTATTAGTTTCGTTAGAATATATTCTGTAAGTAAATTTGAAATATTTGACAAGCCGCCATTTTGAATTGCAATTAAATAGCGAGATCTAGTTTGTGCAGTTATTTTATATTAAACAAGACCTTTATAATAAGGTATTATATTATTCGATAGAGTTTTTACATTTGAAAGCTTTTGATTCCCCTCGAAAGCATATTTTGTGGTGGGATTGAATTTACCTTATAATTCCTTATATTATATTTTTACAACAAAAACACTTCTAAAATTTGATATTTCTACTTTTAAAGTTAAAGGTTACTTAACCATCCCGGGATTTTTATTACACCTGGTATATATTGAAATAAAACCTTTTAAAATTCGTAAAATTTTTGCATTAATAAAAATATGCAAAGTAGTTTAAAAGTAAAATAATCATAATTAAGTTCACACAGATACATACTTAACATAACAACACTATCTAAGTACAGGACTACTTTGAAGTGAAAGAAATTTTGTAACTTCCAGGACAACCTGTTTTGAGGTTTGAGGTTACAGAGTAAATTATAAAAGAAAAAAAGTAGAAAGGATTTAATAGAGGTTATATTGTTTTGTAGTGTCAAAGCAGAGTAAAGTCTGATATTACTGAATTAGATTCGTTATGCAGTGACCCATTTCCTCTACCTTTCAATTACTCTTGAATAACGAGTTGAGGCCACTTTACCGCTTCATGAGAATTGATTACGAATCATCTTTAGAATTGAAACTTGAGAATCTTATGGTTTTTATTTTGCCTATTTATTTAAATTTTATTTATGAAATAAACAGTGAATACAATATATTTTTTGTAAGCTTTATAGTTATTTATAATTTGCTTTTTATAAATCGGTTTTTATAATATATTTTTCATTTTCCAGTCGGTCATCTGTGCAGAGTACTATAACCAAAGAGAGTGGGCTAATTTTAATGAAATTTGTTGTTTGCATATTTTTATCATATCACAAATTTGTTCTATTAATTTATTGCATAGTAAAGTTTTCAATCTGCTATTTATATATAGTATATCAATAGATAATATTACAAATTCTAATTATATTTTTTACAAATTTTTTGAGTTTATGAAAATAATTTTTGTTTATTTTACTTTTCAAAAGAAAGTAGTAAGATTTTGGGCGTTTGCATGAATCAGTTTAATTGTTGTACTGTGAAACCTTTGTAAATTACCTGGCCATAAATTTGTACATTATTTAGAGCATTGTGTGTTCGGAACAAACCCATTAAAAATATAAATTTTGTGTCGAATTTAGTTTATTGCAATTCTTAATTTTTGGCTGTAAAATTGTTTTAAGCGGCTGAAATATTGAATTTTAAGTTGAATGGCGAACCTTTAACCACGCCTTGTGGTGAATTAACCGGATAATTTCCAACATTACTTAAATTATAGTAATTTTAACTATAAATTTAATAATTTTTTATAAATGGATCCCGTAACAACTGATTGGACACCCCGTTAACTTTATATATGAGAATTTTAATATTCATAACGCTCTATTTTCCAATGATAGTACAGATTTCATACTCTGTAAACATGATGTTTTATTTTACACATACCATAATTATAACAGAGGTCCGTTATACAATTGAATGAAGAATAGCTCATTGTAAAATAACTTTAAAACCAAAATGACACAAGTGTTAAAATTATAGCTCATTCGAGAACCAGGGTTAGTTTATCTTTTATTTCAAGTGATTCATACAAATTTAATAAGTAATCCGTTGGTATTAAAATCCCCACTGTATAATAAACTCGCCTTGTTGCGTTGTATGAAAAGTTGATTCTATAAAGTCAGTTGGCAGAAGAAAAATAGCCTGTCAAACTTCAGTGTAGGAAGTTCCGGGGTGTAACTGTCAAGGCAGTAAGCTGGCTCTGGCATTTAGACATATTGGATAACAACCTACAATGGCAAATAACAGATTTCGTCACTGTTATTTTTGTTACAGTTTAGGGTTTTCTTTTGATGTTATTCTATTGTATTTGTTACCAATTAAAATTGTTTCTACGTATTAATATTTTCCTTAAAATAAAAGAGTGATTAAAATTGTGTACGAATAGATAAAATAGTTAAAAATTGTTTACATTGTTTTGGGAAATTATTAATTTATTAATATTTTTTTAATGATGTTAGTTTGAAATAGGCTGAAATGTACTGTTGAAAATTGTTTAACATTTTGCTGATTAAAATCAATAGTCCCTGTTCCAGTAATACGAGAGAAATAAAAGGTGAAACAATATACCATAAACTTTATAACTCAATCATCAAAACCGAACTCAACCTATTCGGCAACAGAAATGTCAGTTCTGTAGCTGTCAATCAAGTAGTAAAAATGAACTTGTTGAAATTTTTTGTATATTAAAATAACGGCGTTATCTTGATTCGCTTTTACAATCAAAATTTAAAGACGTAAATCAAATTGAAAATATGCCTTCTAATGACGGAGGTAGAACATTTCATTTTGTTGTTTTCAGTTATTCCTGATGCGTAATATATTTTTATTTGTCATTAATTGCACTAAAATTTGAACGAAATGGTGCAGCCGATGTTTATAAATTTGATGACACACATAACCGAAATTTTTGGTTTTTTAACGAATACATATAAACAATCATTTTTTTTTTTGAAAGATGGCGACCAATGTCTTTTGTTTGAGTTCTTTAGAGACTACACACGAGTAGAGTAAGATTTGATGAAATCGTTTGAGCAGATTTTAAGAAAATCTTCTTTTTTCCCCTTTCTTTATGCCGGCTACCCAAAATTTTGCTTTATAAAGAAATGAAATAACGTCACAAGATGTATCCAAAATATGGCCACGTACCAAATATGATTAAAATCAGTCACGAGTTTGGGTTGTAGTGACAAACGACAAACGATATTATTTCAAAAACCGCTTTATCACTCATGGAATGACAAAATGGATAATCCCTTAAAAGAGTTTTTAAAATTGTCTAAACATCTAAAATCTAAAATTTTATAGATTGTTTTACAGTATCAGTTTCCACCGTTTAGCGAAATCTTTCACTTAACCGTTTCAAAATGGTAGTTTTATATTTTAGATGAGAAATACTATTTGGGTCCTTTTAAGCTAAACTTGAGAAATTCGCTTTCCAAATCGTTAGATATTGCTGGAGGTAACAGCAATATGTTTACAAATTTTGATATTAACCCCAACACTACAATCCATAACACTTCTGGCAATCCATCTGATATAATTCAAACGCGATTTGGTATAAATGTTTGTATAATAAAATTGTCTGTCTCGTGCTGTTGTCATTTATTTCAAAATAATTGACTTTTTATTTATATTTTCTGGTTTATTCAACTGTACGTTCAGAATTGATCTAATCGAATATATCACCGTCATAAGAAACCTTTATAATTAAACTTGATTCTATACTGAGAGGATTCCATCAACGTAAAGCTTCGTCTGGTGTAACAAAAGTAGTGTCTCTGGTACTACCTCTTCTGAGTTCTGTATGATGAGCTATACTGGTTGAGACACGACTCAATGGGTTATATCTCTGGATGATTTGGTGAAATACCAAAACCAATCTAACCGATTTGAAGCATTCGGAGGATAAAATGAAAAGTTGCTTATTTATCTAAGTTTCAAAAAAAATGTCTGATGAAAGGACGTCTAGGCCAAACATGAGAGAATCAAACGGAATAAATATAGGATCCTCGAAATAGATAATAGCTAAGTGTGATTATTTATTGAGTCATCAGAAGAGGAAATCAAAGAGATAGAATTTCTCGTCAGTTTCAATTGTGAAAATACGGGACTGAATAGGCATAAGTTGCCTGTCAATTGGAATAAGTCAATGGGATCATCGAAAGACACGATAGCTTAAGTGAGGTAATTTATTGAGTCATCAGAAAAGGAAATCAAAGAGATAGAATTCCCCGTCAGTTTCAATTGTGAAACTAAGGCACTGAATAGGCATAAGTTGTCTGTCAATTGGAATAAATCAATGGGATCGTATGATCGTCATAAGACACGATAGCTTAAGTGAGGTAATTTATTGAGTCATCAGAAAAGGAAATCAAAGAGATAGAATTTCCCGTCAGTTTCAATTGTGAAACTAAGGCACTGAATAGGCATAAGTTGTCTGTCAATTGGAATAAATCAATGGGATCCTACGATCGTCATAAGACACGATAGCTTAAGTGAGGTAATTTATTGAGTCATCAGAAAAGGAAATCAAAGAGATAGAATTTCCCGTCAGTTTCAATTGTGAAAATAAGGCACTGAATAGGCATAAGTTGTCTGTCAATTGGAATAAGTCAATGGGATCCTATGATCGTCGAAAGACACGATAGCTTAAGTGAGGTAATTTATTGAGTCATCAGAAAAGGAAATCAAAGAGATATGAATGTCCGTCAACTCTAACTTAGAAAATGAAAGAATCAATGGAATTGAGTATAGGTTCGTCTGAAGAGACAGTAGGTTTAACTTAACTTATTTGTTAAGTCACTAGTAGTGGAAATCAGAGAGATAAAATTCCCAGTTAGCATTAACTAAAAATGAGAGACTCAATGGATTAAGTATAGGATCGTCGCAAGGGATAATTGCTTAATTGAGCTTATTTATTGAGTCATCAGAAGAGAAAATCAAAGAGAGAAAAAAATCCCCTTCTGATTTTCTTTCCAAAATGTTTTAGCTAATCAAACTTAGGCTTAGTAATTAATCAATTTTTTTTCTTTACTTGTAATTTGTATTAGCAACTTTGTGGAAAAGACTGTAGTGAGTAGAATTTTTGTTATTATTTGTTTTGTGGATAGTTGTGTATGAAAATGAGTGCATAGGTTTTAAGTTGTTTACTTATATTTTATACAAGATAACATATATCTTTTATTACTAAAATAATTAATACGTGTTTAAAACGTCACCCAAATCAAGTTTTATACGCAACTAATGTGTAAAGTTTGTGTTGTGTGTGGAATAAGTTAGGTATATCTTATATTAAATCATTTCCATAATTTAACCAAAGCTCTACTATGTGCAAATATTGACCTACTTTAAAAAAGTAAAGCGTGCGTGGAGGGATAAAGTAATCAGGGTAACAAAACACTTTGTAGTTTTGTTTTACAAGGAGAAATATTCAAGGTCTTTAAATGAATCAAGTATGGTACAAGTTTAACATGTAAATGTAATGATTTTTGTCTCTTTACAAAGCTATTTAGCCCAAATTAAATGACTGATTTTGAAAGAATTGTGGAAACTTCAATCAGTATTTAAAAGATATCACAACAAACAATTTATTTAAAACAAGACTATGATTCAATGACTAAGTTTGTGAAAACAAACGTTTGTGACAGTGAACAACCAGAGACAAAGTACAAGAGAGAGATGATTGGAAAGATGCAGAAAGGAATGTAACTAAGACTACATGAAAAAAGTATAGTCAACTAAATGTTTCGAGATTTTCAAGTTCGTACTCGTTAATGTGAGCCACTGTGGGAACAAACACTATAACTCTTATCACCATTACAAGCTACACATAAAGGATACGTTTTATATATTAATCTTATGAGTCGTGTTTTGTTCAAGTGTACAGTAGTTATTATCTTATTGAAACATCACTCCTTTCAAAGAAACACTATTTACAATTCATAACACAAAATAAATAAAAATTAATTTTTAATAATTCAGTTTTGAAATCAGAAAAAAAAAAAAAAATATATGAAAGTCATAATATATTTATGATACAACAAAGTCATAACCCATCACAAAAACCATTATAAAAGAATAATATAGTAAAACAAAACATACCTGATGGAAGTGTTACACCAAAAACTAGAAGACAGAGAACAAGATTTGAGTGATGTAAAAGAAATTCACTTCTCTGAAGCTCTTAGCGAAATGGATGTGTTCCTTAATCGATTATACAGTACTCGTACATTATTTGTTGTACTTCAACTTGTCATTTTGTAGTTTTAAAGTTTATAATGTTTAGTACTACGTATGTTAATGATTTATTTAATGATAATTTGAATGCAATTCTCCAGTTTATTGTTGTACTAAGGTGCAACACATAGTATATAGAAAGTGATGTGTACATATAGTAAAAAAAAATGTATTTTTCGAATTATATGTCCATCTTGAAATCTCCATACTTAAAAGAAAATGATTTTGGAATGACGTTGTCTGCCCTATGTGTAACGCTTTACAGCTTTGAACATATCTGGGGAGGTTTTCTTAATTAACTACTCTGACTAGACTTCCAACTAAAATTGTGGATAGACTACAACGAGGAAAGTTTAGGCTCTTATTTAAATATATAATTAATTAGTTCAAAGACGACAACTTTTGGTTTATTTTCACTTCGTGACTACAAGAATACTTTTTTTTGTTGACGATTAGTGTTGGATTGTTTATATTTCGTTTAGGGATGAGTATGTCAGAAAATTTGTGCAATATTTTTTGGGGAATTTATTATTAGATGTGACTCTAGAAACAAAAGTACAGTATTACGACAGACAAAAAGTATCACAGGTAACTTTCTGGTTTTTAGTATTACGACCGGTGTACAAAATCCTCTTACAGTAGAATGGAATTTAGTTGATGGAAGGTAGTACAACGCAGATTGGAGATATTATGAAACCACATTTGAATTAACTTGAATGTGTATTATAAAAAGAGTAAGTTATTTTAAAACAAAAGTGAATACAATCAAACAATGAAACGATTTCATTGGACAAATAATAATACCATATAGCGTGTGAATTGTATCAGATGAATTGCCTCAAATGTTGTGGATTTTAGTGTAGGCGTAAGTTAACAATGCCGCGGGGGACAATATAAATATTTGTAAGCATATTGATGTTCTGGCAACCATTATTAAGCCCAGTAATGACTCAAAGACGAAAATACTTTTTTATTTGTTTTTTTATGATACAGAAAAGCTAATTTTGTTTTATTTTAATGTTTACCAAACTAATAGTTTTGTCTTGTAGAATATTATAATTACCCTATTAATAACGAAAGCTTGTAAGTTGGGAATTTACATATACAAGTACTGTGTTTATAAATTTGTCTTTTTCAGTTACAAAGAAAAGAAAATAGATGCCACTCAAAATTTCGATATCAAGTTTCACTTTCTTTTTCTTCTTCAATTCGGTGATTTATCCTTTTCTGCTGTCAAGGTCATAACGGGCGTATTGAGCTCACCAAAATGGCCTTTACTCTAGATATCTCTTTGAAGACCCATCAACTCCACGAATTTCAAAAACTTCTTTAACGAGATTGCCTAAATTGATTGCCTGTTTCGTCGTCAAAGATCCAAAAGTACTTTTTCAATCAAGGAATTTGAATTCAAAGATCAGGTGCTCTGCAATTGTTTTCTAACAGTTCCCTGTAAAAAGCCTTATCATATCCTTTATTTTGCTCCCGCCTAACTTCAGATTCAATTTTCTTAAGGTAGGGGCTGTTAAGAGTTAAGGCTAAGTTAAAATAAAACTTGTCAGTAAAAATATATTGTAAGTCCTCTCGGTAGACAACAGAACATAATCAATTATTTCGACACAGTACAACCAGTTAGGTAATTACTTGGCTTGTCAACATTCTAACGCGTTGCAAATGGCTAATGATTGTTAAAAACACGGTCAATCAATCGACAGAGCGATGGGACCTAGGCAGAGACAGGAAACAGTTGCTTAACAAAACCCTTAACTGTAACAAAAGAACCATGACGAAATCTGTTATTTGCCATTGTAGGTTGTTATCCAATATGTCTAAATGCCAGAGCCAGCTTACTGCCTTGAGAGTTACACCCCGGAACTTCCTACACTGAAGTTTGGCAGGCTATTTTTTTTCTTCCAACTCACTTAATAGAATCAACTTTTTATACAATACAACAAGGCGCATGTGTTTATACAGTGGAGGTTTTAATGTTGACGGATTACTTGAATTTTAAAACACCCTGTAAAGAAACAAACGAATAAAGTGGTATTACAAGCTTTCAAATTTAACCTCAATTTAAAATATTTTGTAGTTATCTGTTATTTTATTGTAGTTTATAATGTTCTCAAAATGTTATTTGTATTTTTATAACAAAATTTTTCGTTAACTCTATAGAATGCATGAGTGCCCTAGACGATTTGTCGACATTGGTTTGATGTAGATTTATTATCTGATTGATTAACTTAGGCTATGTGTTTTTAGGTATCACATTATACCAACACAACGTGATTTCTAGAAACGTGATTAATTTTTAATCTTAAAAGGGTCTCTACATTTAAGCGGCTCATTTTCTTGAGACTGCTCTTAATCGTACAATGTTGTCATAGGGTAAATTTATAGTCACGGAAAATCTATAAATTTGGGTCATAAATTTACCCAAATTTGTGTAAATTTGGGTCGGATAAATTTGGGTCGGAGTGACAACAGGCTAAGTAAATAGCCTCGGACCCACAAAACACACTAGTTTAAATTAATAGAATCAATGTTTTTGGATAATGATGAAATTTTCCTGTAGCCACAAGGCATTACTACAAGGTCACACCTTAAACTGATGAGAGAGGGGACAAAAGGTGGTTCACTTGGATATAACCGTTAGGTAAATGCACCGTAGGAACTGGAACCATTTTTTTAGTTGCATGTTCTCGGTTGGACTTGGTTTTAAATTTTTCTTGTGGTAGTCTGTAGTTCCGTTGACTTGTAATTTTTCCTGCTCACGTTTATAAAAAATCTTAGTTTGACAGCTCTGATTTAGTTTTAACCCTGGGTTTCTTTCTTATTACTTATTTTAGGTCATGAAATAGTTCTAGTTAGCCCTTTATATGCTTGTCATATTTTACGTTTTCACTTCTTAACGAGAGGTTCTTTATTTTCGAAATGTCTTCTTTTACTTTTTAAATAAATGATGATTAATGTCCGAATAAACTATGTCAATAATATCATGCAGACTAGATATTGAATCTGCTGGACATATAGTCTTTCAATGTGTGGTTCTTACTTGCAAGAAGGAAAAAAATATTTTGACTTTAATATTCTCCTGAACTCGAAATTGAAGAGTTAGTTAATTAAAACTATGGGCTTAGTTTCGAATCGGATGAAAAAAATCTAAGTTTCGGAGAGTAAATTTAACACATTTTCTAATATAATGAAATCATATATTGAAGGTGGAGAGGAAGTAAACCTTACAAGTTTAGGTGGACTAAAGTGTACTCTTATCAACGGGAATTCGATGGTAACCAGATGATGGACAATGGTACTAATTCTTCGATACCAAATCACAGATTAAATCCTTACATCCTCAATTTTCTGCATTATACCACGACGATTTTCATCAGCCTCTGTATTCCAATTGCTAATAAGTAAGTGCTTCAAAGCATCCAAATCTCTTACCGGCAAGAGGCTAGTTATGTTTGAGGTAAATCTTCTTGATCTTTCTCTTGAAGGTGTTGGCGCTCTACTATTAAAACTAATGTGTCTTGAGGGGACAAACTAGGCCCTAAGGGTGTCATTGCACATAAGGTTGTAGAAAATTGTACTTCGTTAGAAAGATTTGCTTCTCCCTCTCCTACAGCTAACTAGATTAATCAACAACACTTAACCATTATTACCTGGGAAGTGATGGTTCTTTTCTCATGATAACTGGATAATGTCATAGGTTAGTAGGACTTTTCCTTAAGTTACTTAGTTATTAAGTAAGTCCAAATTGAGCCCAGACTTGCACAAATAATTTAAACCATTTCTCCTCACCAATTATTAATACTAACGAGCTCCATCCTAAGATTCTTATCGGCATGAGGCTAAATCTCTTAAAAGTTAAATCTCCTTTTGATCTCCCTTTTTATATCATTGGTAATGGACTATGAAAACTGGTTGAGGAGACGAACTTGGACATAAGGACACCATTGCATTAATGTAAATAAATATATATTATATTTATATCTATAACGGCTGTTTAAAACTTCAGTTCGGGAATCTACCTTTCTAAACTAATATAATCAAATGAGATTTTTAAATTAGATTGGAAATACACCTTACTTCCCCTCTTTCAAAGCTATGACCAATGACAACAGGGAAGTTGATGGTTCTGTTCTGATTTTAGCCTGACTTTTAGGACTACTTCTTAAATGACACCACAACCCAAACATAATCGTGGCTTCCTCATTGTTTTTCATCATCATGATTTACATCCATTTCTGTTCTCCAATTTCTAAGATGAAGGAGCTCCAACGCATCCTTTTTCACAACCCTCTTTCATTACAGTCTTGATTTTGTAATTGATATTTTCCGATGTTATTTTCCACTAAACGCTCTTTTTATAAACCGTATATTTGGTATCTATGCTGGCACCCTTAACCACTATACTTTATTTTAAAATACTTTTTAGATAATGTACAAAAATTTATTTGTGACCTTAGTCAATATACTGTTGCATTCACGAATACTTTGTTGCAAGATTAACATTATTTATTTACACTAATGCAGTCAAATAATTGTTAGATAGAAAATATGCATTTTCAACGTAAAATAACAATATATTTGTGATTTTATATTCAACAGGATTACATCCAAAACGCCTTTTTTCAGGATATTTTTGATCCTTTGCCACGACAAGCGTGTCGTGTGATGGGATGATCAATGTCGTGTGCATTTAAGCGTTAATGTTCAACGTGTTTACACAGCTGTTGAAATGTTGGCTACCCTGCCTCTGTACTGTATGTTTATATAGAGGCACAGTGGTGGCGATAGAAGGGGAGGGTTGGTGATCATTACATAATCCCCTCGTCACACGAAGTCCTTTCATTTGAATAATTGTGGTCACCCTCGTTCATTATTAAACACCAACACTTAGCTTTTGCATAAACTCTTTGACCTTTAAACATGGTTTAAAAAAATATACAGGTACATTAGGATTAGCCAAAATATATATTCAAATATATAAAAAAAACTTGTAATTAATTACTAACCCAGTCTTTAAGTAAAAACAAAAATAATGAAACATCAATAAATGAACGCTGAAATATCTTAATTTTATTAAGGTTTGTCTAGTGGTCGGCCTCACTTCAGTTGTGAGTGGTGCTCAAACGTTACCGTGTTGACTTAACATCATGGGATCATGAAACAAGTGTGGAGCTCCGATTAGTAAGGAACTTTTTTGAAAGCCACACAAAACCCTACTTTTTTGGGAGCTCAGTACATCGAGTTTTCGTCCGTTTAAATTTAGACCTGTAAAAGTTACAAAATAAGTTCATCATAAATATCCTAGAAAAAAAAAACGTAATAAGCTGAACAAAATACAAATTTAACAACAATAAAAAGCCAAAAAGCTACATTTTATGAATTTTTTTATATATTACTTTTTTTGTTGCATAAATTGATATCTTTTATTGTTTCGAAGGAGTTTTTAATTAACGAAATCATTTGCTACACTAATTTCTTTCTTTCTTTTCTTTATATATATTTGTAAATATACAGTGTGGGGAAAAGTATAGAAACCTTCTTATAGCTGCTAAACTATTAATAGGTTTCCCACTTTTCTTATAGTACGTGGTTATAAGAGTTTCATGCCCTTTTCATGGATTTTAAACGCTCGGGTGACGTCCCATCCAGGAGTCTGTTAACAATCTTTAATGTAAGCATATGTCGAGTTTCGTTTAAAGATATAGGTCTATTTAAAAAGAGATAAAAATACCGCAAATTGAACTTCAAAAGGTTGACTCTATCTAGAGTAGTGGACGTTTGATGTTATGAAATAACAATTCTGGGCAATAAGCTTTAAACAAGAAAATCATAACTTATGACTCAATCTTCACTTTTTCTTATAAGTTTATGTAAAAGGCAAATAAGGTAAAGAGCATTAGTGTCAAAAAGAAGTTTTTTAAATTTAGAGTGACAAAGTCAAAAAAGAAAGCACTTTTAACTGATACATAAGACTGATCAATAACACATGTTATGAACTTTTGGACATTGTGTATATGCTACCTAATTTTGGCTCACTTTGTGAATATAGAGGAAATAGTTTTCTACACAATTTCGTCTCATTTATATCTGTATCTAAGCTAGAACCCAAATATGTTATACCAATTTTTTTAAACACTGTATATAGAATCAATGTTTGACTTGAAAAGTTGAACGTTGCAAAATTGTTTGTTCACGATTGTTTTCTAAACATCTTTAAAAGATTGTGCATCCAATGATGAGTTAAGAAGCTAGCAGTAAAGTGATGGATGCATCTATAAACTTCGCCTTTCCGCTTGAACACGCCACTTTGACGGCATGATAGATGCATTATTTTCTATACAGAACTTTCGTCAAGACAAAGTAATCTCTCTCATTTTAAATATTTTTGAAAGTGAGATATTTTAAAATGTTATCGTAACGTGACTCAGACGCATAAATATTTATTAAACATACACTGCAATTGTTTAGCCACTTTTGATAGATTCTATAAATTTTTATTTAAAAAAAAAAAAGTTATGTAAAACGTAAAAAAAAGCTAAGTCGAGTTTTTTGAGGGTATATAATTTACTTTTGATGATAAGTTCTAAAAAATGAGGGACTAAACTTATCAATTAAAAACATATTTTGTATTCACTTTAAAAGTTAAATAATCTTGTTTCAAATCGTATTTAATTTTAATGGTGGCGGTTGGGATTTTATTTTATTTTTAGCTATTTATTACTTTACCGTAATATTGTTACTTATTACGTACAGAGATTTTAATTATTAATATTTACATTTCGCTCAAATTTGAACGAAATCGGTAGAGCTGATTTTGAGAAATTACTTATTTTATAAGAACCCTATGACCGATTTTATAGTTTTTTTTTTACCGATAACCCATCGGTATTTTTTAGAGCAATTACGACTGGTTTCTTAGAGACTAGGCCTACTCTTGAACAAAATTTGATCAAAATCGTTACACCCGATTTATAGATAATGATAATTTTGTGTTGTTCTTTTTTTATGGAGTTGCTACTTCCAAATTTTGAGTTATAAACCCAAAATCAAAACCACTTACCAAATTTGATTATAATTGTTGCTGTAGGGAATTGCATATATGACAGACGAAATAGAGACAATTTTTGAAGATCACGTAACTTCATATATTCTACGTAAACGAACAATGTAACTCCTTAATTATATGAAAAGGAAGAAAACGCTACCCTATTAAAATGAATAACTTGCTGTTTTACCACTAACTAATGAATGTGTCAATTCTAATGATGTGTCAATG
Organism: Aphrophora alni; assembly: GCA_963513935.1. Lineage (NCBI taxonomy): Eukaryota > Metazoa > Arthropoda > Insecta > Hemiptera > Aphrophoridae > Aphrophora > Aphrophora alni. Next base: position 146,939,606 of record OY740767.1, on the reverse strand, counting down.
AATGTATCACTAACTAACTAGAATGTGTCAATTCTATATAAAAATTCATGTTATCCATGGATGCAATATAACTCCTTTTAAAACTAACAAAATTCTTTTCGAAATGTGAAGGAAAATGTGAAAATTAAACAGGAATTAAAAATATCTAAATTACAATTAACGGAAAACACAAATTTTTAATATTATCTAACGATATTTAAGAACGATTAGGAGAACAAATCACTATAAACTGGAAACAGCCAATAGCCGTAATGATTTTCTGAATTATATGAACTATAAACCGGGGTTATTTAATATTTACTGTTGCATATATGATTCTAAAATTAGAAGTCAGTGTTTTCAATTTATTTTATCTAGCCATGTAATCTGAAGCAAATCATTGTTTTGCTGGTTTATCCCTAAAAGTAGTGCGCACTTTTAAGCGTTTTTCCTGATTGTATTTGAAAAAACCTAGCATTCATCGTAGCCTTAAAAAAAGGAGAAAAGATCATAAAATATTACCGTTAGCATTGTAATAGTAATACCGAGTCGCAATAGAACAAGAGAGACTTCATAGGAACTACGAGAGATATACAGGGTGTTCAAAAAATATGAGAACGGCGATAGGCCCTATATGTTTTGAATCATTGCAGATTAGGTAATAAAACATCAATATTATACCTTAAAATCTACTTTTTGAAGGAACTATCATTTTATCATCACCTGATAGGGACTGTCCGCAGGGAGTCAGAAGAAAATCTTAAACGAGAGCATAGGTCGAGTCTTACATCATATTAAAGATCTCTGTTGGGATAATACAATGCTTCAAATTTGATCTCAAAAGGTTCACTCTATACTAAATGACTGCGGTTTTAAGTTACAATGTTGGGCTTGTTGTAAATGTCTTAATTTTCTTTCTTGTTATGAGTTAAACGAGTAAAACCCTGACAATCCACACTGGATGTAAGGAACAATTTTTCTGGATAGGGAGTGTCTTTTCACCTCCAGTGGAAACAGTCTACAAGGATGACGGATAATATTTTATGTAAGCCTAGATCAACTAGCATACATTAGTGATATTTGAGTAAATTGGATATTTAATTAAAGTGTATATTTGAGGTAAGGTACCTCTGTATTGCCACACCAGCTCTTGCTATAAGTGAATCCCTGAGCAATATTAGATTACACAGTAAACTTTTCTTGTGAATTATATTCGAGTGCTGTTCATGCATTTTAGAATATTTAACATCTGTGGCACATTAATGCAGTTTACATATTAAGCTATTTCAAGAAAATAAATCTCCAAACACCCTGAGGAAAATTAATATGTACCTAATCACGGAGTTTTATAAGGACATGTTACCTGATATGTTGTAGGGTAATCATATACGAGTCTCTGTACCGTGTGTTTAAATTTACACTTTAAAACACTTACGCGTGTAAAATTTAAATTAAATGTCACCACACTCACGCCTTCAAAATATAGCGGAAAATAATTTTCTCAAACAAAACGCTTTTACCAATATTCTTCTGTATAATTTGGGTAAAATAATTGATCTTAAAAGGATAAAAACCGTCTAAATTTTCTCGGTAGTAATTACGTAAGTTAAATGAGAAGTCTGAAACTAATAATGTATGCAGAGAACACTACAACTGGGTAGTTGAAAATAATTATTGTAAAATACGAAAATCGACTTTACGGTTTTTGTCTTTTTACTAGTATAAAAAGTATACGAAGTATAGGGTAAATTTGTTGATTGCAAAATCGGACTCCTTTTTTTGACGGATCCGTAATGGGCTAAGGAAAAGAAGAAATAAAATTTCGACATGTCTTACGTCATGTCTTACGTCATAGATTACTTCATAGATTACGACATGTCTTACGTCAAACGTCTACGACGGTCGACGTCGTAGATTTTGACAATGGCGGCCATAAAATTTAGGAGAGGAATATATAATGTGTTCATATAGAAACAGATTGGAATAAAGAAATTATTTTCAATTATTAAAATGCTGGTCGTTTAAAAATTTGTGTCTGTGTTATATAACCAAAAACAGGTTAAATTAGATAATAATGTTGAGATTTCAATTCTGCATGTAATGGTACCAACACCACATATATGATGACAAATAGCGAATTTATTGTAATTGTAAATAAATAACTAATAAAAGTTATAAAATTGTAATTTCGGAATCTAACCTCTCACGAAAAAGTGATCTTCGTATGGATACAAAACGACACTTGCACGAGAGTAGCCAGTGGGGAGGTGTTAACAAAATATATTTCAGCTGCTATTTGACCCCTCATTTTAAAGGTGTCGGCCGAAGCTGTGGCAAGGCGTGAAAAAATGTTTTGAAAACTACAGTGTTCCGAAAATGTAAGAAATATATTTTTCTTGTAAATTTCAAATGTGACGTCATGTTTATTATTTGATATTCTGACTCTCAAGATAAAATCACGTTGATAAGACGTTTTGTTTTGTGTGCCTATCATTTTGTGTTAAAAAGTTACAAATAAAAAAATGTAATTTGGAATATTCATATAAACAGTATTACAGTTTACCCTAAGAAGAAAAGTATGAATGCCTTTTTCAAACCGTCTAAACCTGTGACACTAAAACAATGTTACTAGGACTAAGTATGTTTTCTTAGTATTACATTAGAACCAATATTAGTTTTATTGAAACTATCCTTGTCGATAGCTTCGCCAGACACGTTTAAAAACTTCGTTTTTCTAAGTACAAATAATAGCTGAAATATACTCACGTTACGATACATTTTTAACACCCTGTATAAACATCTATGAGGCCCGATTGAGCCTAGACGATGTAAAGGAAATAATGATTTATTCGATTATGAAGTTCATAGAATCTGTGTAGCAACAGTTTAAAAGAAATCACTCTATTGGGTAATACTCCTCGACTTATCAATAATATTTTCCACCTGGACCAAGAAACCAACTTTGGGTATTACAGTTACAGTATCTGCTTGTAATACATGTATGTGGGAGCTGGGTAAATACCATGATGGTTTTATTAACTTGTTTTGCGAGTAGTATAGAATGTTCAACTGTTTTACGCCATAAATTATTTTACAACCATTTTTAAATATATACGTGGAGAAATCAGGAATCAATCATAAATAAATAAACACATCCCTGTCCTCTCCCTTGTATCAGATATTTGTAGAAGTCTAAAATGATTCTGTATGGTCGATTGCATCTTAGGGCCGTGTGAAGAGAATATAAAACCAACGAAATCACATATGGCAGTTTAAGGGTTGAATAAACCCGTGAACAAATCAGGGAATAATCATGAATAAATCAAAAGCTCCCTCATGCTGCCTATCATTCCCTTTGAAGATTCGGAATTATTATTTAATGGTCTGCTTCTGTCGATGCACCGGGGAAGATCAAGGAGGACAAAAGGTAAATATTACAAAACACACTATGAATAAGTTGGTTATTTTATTTTATCATATGGGCGTAGATATAAAGAAAGTTGTGTAATGGGTCGAAATTTTAACGTTGATTTTTGGGGGGGGGATATATTAATTTTGAGTAAAATAATTGGTTTTGGAATGATGTCTCTCTGCCGTCTCAGGAATGGCTCCTGTTCTACAAAGTAGAAATTTTTGGTTATTTCTCAAGATGTTTTTATAATTATTTTTTGTACTCGTAGCTCCCATAAGAATAAAAACTAAAATCCTCAAAAACAGATCTATAGATTTTGATAAAATTTTGTTCAACTATATTCTCTAAGTACCCAAACAAAACGTATTGGTTGTCATCGCTCCATAAATTCTAGTTCGTTAGTTATCGATATAAACCCCAAAAAATCGGAGACGGTCTGTTTTTTTATAAAATATGAAATTTATAAAAAATATGCTCAGTGGATTTCATTCAAATTTTATTTAACGTGAAGATTAATGACCCAAAATCGTTTGCGAAATTGTAAAAAGTAAACAAGAATATTACGGTTCTGAAATAATTTTCATCCTTCACCGCCATTACAAAAGCTCGATTTTAATCAAATAAAAGTTACGCTGAGGACGTGCTTATGGAACAAGGGAAACAAGTTTAGTACCTTCAATGTTTGTTCAAATGCGGTGTCTATGATTCATTTAAACTTTTTGGTTGACAACTCCAGTACTGATATTTGGGTGACGATTAGTTTTGATTTGTTTGAATGAGAAAGTTTGTCCACCGTTTATGTTATTACATTATTATTACAATTATTATGTTATGAAATCTTGAATTCCACCCAATATTTAGAGAACCTGTTAAAATTAAACTTTAAATTTGGTACACGTTTGTTTAGAGAAGCAACTGTTATTTTTTTGTACTTTTGAATTTTGAGAGCTCTCTTGGAAACCGTCATATGGAAACCAGTTTCCAATTTTCAATAGGAAGTTAATTTTATACGTTTTGTTTACAAAATTTTGTGCAAATATTCGTGTAAATAAATAAATTTCCCACCTTTATGTTCCTTTTTTATTTATTTGGGCGAAAACAATTTCAATCTGAGCCCAATCCAACGAGACCTCAAAAGTCAAAATCGGTTAAAATCTGTAGGAATTCTACTCCCAATAAAATTCTACCCTATTAAATAAGTAAAGATAAGTGTAATGAATCAGGGGCAAAATTATAGGACCGAAGTGGGTCGACCGTTTTGTTACGATTTCATATAACCTGACGAAGCAGAATTACGTAACGTTGTTGAAAGTTTTTTCGTCCTTAAATCACGCCATGACATAATACGCATCACTTGATCTCGAGGAGAACTACCCTACAGTCTCCTCGGTCCTCTTCTCCACCTCTGGACTACAATATATTTTATGTTATCTTCTACGTAAGACAACCATCTTTACGTTGATCGTCTCCTAGTCTTTCCTAGAACATATCATCTCCTCTATCATTCACTGCAAGTCCACATTATTTTGGATTTTTAAAACTCCAATAACATTCCTACCCCACTCTGCAACCTCCTCTACTCCTCAACCCGCCCTATCCTCCTCACTCCTTCCTTTTACGCTTCATATATCCTTCTCAAATTTTCCTTCGTAACGGATTAACACTGAATACAGCATTTAAGATTTAACTAATGCCTCTAACCTAATACAATCTCGCTAACGACTTTATTTATGCCTGCTTAAGGAAGTGGAAAATTGAGTTTAACGAGAAATCACTTTAATTTTATTATCAAGCTTCGTTCCTTCATTATTTATTGACTTTGATCCTTGTACCGAACTGTTATATTTCCAATAAAAGGTATAGTATCACCAATTTAAATTGAATGTTAATTATTATATACGAATGGTTATTTGACTTTTATAAAAAAATAATGCTTTGGCTAAGCATAATATAGTAATTACACATCGTACATTTAATAATATTAAAAAATCTATTAAATAAAAAACCTAAAATCCCAAAAGTAATACAAACTGGAGTTTTATTGATTGTGATAAATTCTACAATGGAAAACAGGCAGACAATTTTAGGAAAAGTTTAAAGAACATCTACCAATTCATAAAAAATATTTATATAAAATCTAAATACACAAAAAGTTTAGTTGGTTTTAAGCACTCATATACGAATATTGATAACAATTTGACACCTTTATAAGAAAAAAAGGACGTATTTTGAGTGCATTAGAAGAATGTGAAATTTATAAAGCATTTAAAGAGAACCAGATGAAATAAAAAATGAAACAACTTTCTTGTCACTCAAATTTCTTTTATGAGAAATATTATTATAATGACAAAGGTTGAAGTTCATGTAATAACAGAAATAGGATCAGATAATTTTCAGTGGACATCTATTTTTAAAGAGTATCATCTAAATTTGACTTTATGTTATATTTATTCATCTTTTTGTGTTTGTTTTTGTGACATTGTATTGTTGGTTTTATTATTTTGTTTTGTCTGGCATCATGATCTTCTAACTTGAAAACGGTATGCATTACAAATCTGAAAAAAAAACGAAAAAAAAAACATTACTTGCATTTTTAATTGAATTGCAGTGCGAAATTATACAATATAGTTTATTGTATGACAAATACAACTTAATTTAACTGCACAATGAAAAATGCCTAGCGTAGTTTTGAAAGCAGTTTTTTGTTAAATGTGAGACAATTCAATAGACATTAAAAGATGATTGTATTTTCATAGATTTCCCTTGATTGGAATTCGTAGGTAAAACCTCGGACTCAATAATTTCACATTCGTGTCTGTCTGTTTGTACAATTTAAAAGACTGTCCCTATATACCTACGAACTCTAGTCGTATGGCTTTAGCACAAGTTTGAACTTTTTTTTATATATATCATTCTCTGGTCATTCTTGTTTCTACTGTTGTTGTCCTATTTTCAATCTCCTTGGTTTTTAGTTAGCTTTAGGTCAGAGGGAAACATTATCCGTAACAGTTATCCTACATAATACTTAATATCTTATTTTGGCAACCTCATTTATTTTTAGATACGTGTATGCAATGAGAAATTTTTTCGAAATCTCAAAATTTAATTCATATTAGATAGAAAATTTTCATGTCGATTTTTGTGTTTCAACTACTCCACCTTAAAGAAGTGTGTTATCTCCTGTTTATATGTACGAGTACATATCGTTAGGTAATTATGACAATTTAAAATTTGTGTTTCATATAAATGATAGTTTAAATGCATACGTACGCATTCTCACCTCTTGCGTCAGTCCATTTTACATGTAGATATAAAAATTGTAATATTTCAAACAGTTGCATGGACTAATGACCATTTTCATACTGGTACTGCTTTTATTCCTTAATGGAAACTATATTCTATGGGATATGAGTTTTACAAATTTAACATTATTAGAAGTTATAGACAATTTATAAAAGTTCATAAACACGTCTTTTTAATATTGTTTAAATATCATGTAAACAATATTGATGTAAAGTTAATTAGTTTATAATTAGTTTGCCTCTATCTAATATTAATTAAAAACGCTTACCTCCCCCCCTACCTCTCCTCCCTTAACATCCAATATAAAATAAAAAACTCATCAGCTTGTTTTTGTTTTCCCTCCGATTCGCAAGGGACACGTAGTTGTTAACTCCATTTTTTTCCCCTTTTTTTCCAGTTGTTAGTGTTAATATTTTGTTTGATTATTTGTTTTTACTTTTCAATGCATGATTGTGAATAAGATCTTAATCTTTGATACAAATTCTTTTAAATAAATTTTGTTTCTTGATTTATTGAAAAAACAGCCTGCAATTATACTTATTATAATATCACGTATTATCAGTATAATACTGATTAAATTTGATGTATGATTCTTTTTCTAAGATAGTAAAGTTGAGACGATGGACACCATTTCACTTTGAGGGATTAACTTTAGTTAATATAGGTATGCCCAGACAGTAACGTTGAGACAATGAACGGCCTTTTAAGTCTATAGGACTAATTTTAGTGAGTACGGGACTTGTAATACCGAAGGATCCCAGCAGGATCTACACTTATCTATGTGTAGTCTTTTGTTTTATTTCTCCCTTTCTTCTTTCCTCTCAGGTCTCTCTCGACCAACTATTGTTCTTTTCAGACTCTGACGCTTAGTCTATTCGAGGGCTAAGAGTTGTAAAGGCTGAACAACGTAAAAAATGAACGGCCTTTTAAACCACTGGAAAACAATAAAAATTTAGAATGTATAAGAATATAGAATGTATAAGAATATATAATATAGAATATATAATAAGAATATAGAATAGAGAGCGGCCACTCTCTGTGACCCGCTCTCCACGTCGTTTTTGGGGCTGAAATGTAAAGATTAGTAAAAAACTGAGATTAAAAAGTTTTCTGCAATTACTAAACGCACCCTACGCTTCGTCTACTGGTTATGTAAAATTAAAAATGTAGAATAAAATAGAGAAACGCCTCTTCCTGGAATGCATCAAAGTTTTCTTTCTTTTTTTTTTACATGATTTTGCAATTTCACACTTTCCCGGTACGGTTTTCGACTGGCTTGATACGCGGAGATTTTAATTTTGCTCTGGTTAGCACATCTCCAAACCTAAACCCAATAGAAATGTCACTCTGGATATGAGATATGTCCACAACGCTGTAGACTTCCGCGGGCTTCCCCATGAGGACTGCATTTCCCTCCCATTCACCGGATTGACCACATCATCCAGAGCATGCTGAGAAGGATACGGACAGTTATCAACAGTAAAGCAGTACCTACACTGTGCTGAGGCACACTTTACTTGTCCAAATATATATTTTTTTTTTTCAAGTTTCATGAATCAAACATTTTACAAAAATAATCTTTTTCTGTAAAAATAAACAGACTGTAAAACAATCGTATTCTTATTTATAAACCCTATTGCTCAATCAAATTATATTAATTCAATCCCTATTTAAGTGTTCGAATAAGTATTTTAATTTGAGTTAATTGAATGCGACATTTATTTTTGTAAATATCCCTATACTTTTTGAATTGGTGTATTTTTGTATATAGTTTTAGGAATTATAGGATTGGAAAATTTGCTTTATTGTTTTAATTTTAGGAAAATTTGTATTCAGACGAATAAACTTTAGGAAATAATGGACGGAAATCCTCCTGAACAGCTTTCATTGTATGACAATCAAAGTTTTTAAAGTTTTATATTTTAAATAAAACAATTAAAAACTTTAAAACGATTTGTTTATTTCATGACGTAGGCTTCTTCTGATTCGTCCCCAATATTACCTGTATTTTTAATTAAAACAAATTGATCGCGGTTCTCAAACACAGTTACCGCCTATTACTATTTGCCTCCTCTGCAAAGCCCGTATTATGTTTCCAATTCTACACTATCAACATGACCCGTTTAGTAGGAGCAAATAAGACAGGCTGTAACGTTACAAAAACACGCATAACAAAGTTCTCACTTTGATTCTTGTATAATGGTATGATTTAGTCGGGAACGTACCCGGTGTTTACAGAACTGATTAAAAGTTCAATTTTGGTATACGTATGTTACAGCACAGTACAGTTGTAGTTTTACAATTTTAATTTTTGATGGCCATCTTGAACTAACTTAAAACTTAAAAACAGGTAGGAGTTTATTAAAACCATTGATGTAACTTGTTTATATTGTCTCACATGTACGTTATATGATAGGTTAAATATTGCAGATTTTTTTTAGGAGTTTTTAATCCTCGTAGTCAAAAAAGTTTTTGGAATGATTTCTGTCCCAGAGTTTTCTACAACCCAAATGTTTTGACCTATTTTAATCAATATTGGTATTTTCCACAATTCTCGGGACTTTTTTTTTTTTTTTTTTTTTCATTTTTGGGGATAGCGGGACAAAATAAAAAAATTGGCTGTAATACAAAACACAAAATTCCGATTTTCTAAAAATGGGCTCTTTGCATCGAATTTCGCCCACGTTTAACCCTAAGAGCCCAAATAAAATCTATCTTTCTAGAAATGACGGTTCTTCAGACATCATAAAAAACAAAACGAACCCGGAAATGAGGATGTTTTGAAATTCATAATTTAAAAAAATAGTCTTCGCCGATTTAGTTCACATTTTAGTGAAATTATGAAAATTAATTATACACATACGTTTGCAATACCACAAGGGAAAATAGATAATAATTCAGGATTGATTAAGAAAACTAAAAATAACCTTGATGATGAAACCGCGATAATGTAAATTTTATCACGAATGGATCAAGCGACTGAAAACACAGGTATATTACCAATTTATTTATTAAAATCTCAGAAACTCTTTGTTTTCCGTTGTTGGTCATTTTTTTTTCTTTTTTCTTTTTTTAAATAATTATAACTTTTAAAATTATTACTATTTTGAGTATAAATTTGGGATACACATTTTTCAAGCTATATTTTTATGAGTATATCAAGAATCAAAACTTTATCTCATAAATTGTCAAAATGGTGACGGAATGAAATTTTAAATATTGAATATCACTTAAACCATTTACTTTACAAAAAGAATGTATACCAAATTTCGAATCGAAATCTTAATAATTTCAAAAACTATATTAAAAAAATAAAATAATGACATTGAATGTTCGACAGATAAAAAACTAAGCGTTTCCGGACATATGTATATAGGAATGGTTCTCTTCATTTTGACCACCAATTAAATTTTTAACAACATTTTGCGAACACTCTGTATATGTTACGGTACGAAAAAGAAGTTAATAATTTCTGATAATAATCATACGTAAAAGCGGAGCCCACAAGTAGATGATAGGGGGGCGTTTTGTGTGTAATGTAAGACGACTCTTATGAGGGACTAAGTTTTAAATAAATAGCTTTTAAAATGCAATTCGACACTTATTGTCTTATCTTCTAATGATATGTTTCTGATGAATTCCATAAAAAAATGTTATTTATGTACTTCTTAGTCCGTCATAAGATTCATAACGTATATATCTTGTTACAACTCATCATAGGTGCACTCGATTGCCAGTTGTTACCATATTTTTATTCATCGGTTGTTAGACGGAATATAAGACTTTGTTTTGACCTAGTTTAAAAAAAAAATGTTTGTAATAGATGTTTGAGAAAATTGATGGAATTGTTGAACAGTGGGTATTTATTATTCAGGCGATGTTGCACTTTGGATTCCACTTTGTAGTTGCATCAAGTCTGTTGCCTACTCAATAAACTTACTAACAATGTTTTCATTTATTTAAATTACATGCTTTGCTTTTTTAAACACAAGTAGATTACACGTTGAAGTCTTAACATTGCATGCTGCTACCGATAGCGTGCAAACTTTACCCCACACACATGCAATAAACAAAACATGCAAATTACTGCCCCGCCTTCGTACCTGGCGCCATCTATCAGCCACAGTTTAAGTGGAACCAAATTATTTACTGTCTTTCGACTCCCATTTTGTTGAAAAGAGGCTGATTAACATATGTAGAAATTTATCAATTGTGAATTTGTTTTCTGGTATTGATAGGTATGTGTTCAATATGATGAGACATCGTAGGCTCAAATTAAAAATCGTACTAGCTGTTTTTGAGAAGGAAAAATGAATTTAATATAATTTTTCTATTGAGACACATTCGTCCAAACTTTGATTTACAATGAGTATTTTTTTGTGGGTTTAACGGTGAAAAACCTCGTAATCATTATCGCCTTAAAAAAAACAACATAAAATAGACCCTTAGCACTCGAATACTCCGATGGCGTCAGGGAAGAAACAAGAGTCGGTAAAGCTATATCTGATAGGAGAGATGAAATTTAACCCAAGACTAGAGAAGAAAGGAAATGACACACCCAAACTCACTATAAGTGAACTTATAAATAGCACAATATAAACTAACCTTTACGAACATATTAGTTGCCCAGAAATCCCACAAAAACTTCTATTGAATATTTTAACTAACAGTATACATATTGACACATAATTATTGCAATTAAAAACATTTTCCAATTGATAACGTCCTAAAACTTATAAATCCGCAAAAATATCTATATGATTTTTAACTGTACCAATATATTCTGTCTGACTGTTTCTATACATATTCCTATATCTATTTAGGGCCGGTCACAACATATGATCCTCTCGTACAACTCGTACAAGTGTTTTAATACACAAGTACTCTATCTAAGTCTACAGATTTATTCATGTAGTCTATGATTAGTTCCTTCTCTTTCATCTTTCACATTAGGTTTCTCTTAACCGACTCTTGGTGGTTTCCTACTGTTTCGCTATTCGAGTATTCCAGGGCTAGGAGTCTCTAGGACTCTCGGAAACGATGACAGAAATGATTTTCGTTTGAAAAAATAAAAATAAAACTTTCGAGGTAGCAATTTTTCTTTAAGCCTTTACTGAATTTTGATTTAGGATCTTGTAGCAAAGTATGTGCAAAGATACCAAAAGCCTGTGGTTGACATGGTAAGCGGTTGGCGGACAGTTTCACTCGACTCCTGAAAGTGGGATTTTCGAGAAAACTACACGTCTCTATTTAGTATTTGCTTTGGCTCTTGAATAATACTACCTCATCCGGTTTATAATCCCCCTCTGCTGCTGGAGGTTTCAGTATAAGAATCGTATTACAGTTAAAGTGAAAAAGGTCGACCGGAGCTCTCACCCCCTTAATAATTTGCTCTAGTATCCTCTTCGCATTTATACCATGATTCTGGGTAAACACATCACTAGGTTCGTACTCGAAATCTCTCGCCAAAGCATTAGTCTCTATACCGAAGTTCTTTATATATAAAATGAAAAAATAAAAGGAGAAACTAATAGCGTAATAATCACAACATAAAATAATAGGGTTTTATAGATGAGAAATTTTAAGATCGTACACGAGGATAGATGTCGTTTGTAGAATTATAAGATTTAATAAAAGTTCAAACAATACTCTCTGAAATAAACGGGAATATTAAGTGAAATCTCTCCTAGGAATCAAAAGAAATATTCTATGATGTAAAGCCATTATCAATGTTTATTTAAAATCTTGTTAAGTAATATAAAAAAATCTCGTTTAAAATATTTATTTGTGTTTTTATTACTTAATAAACGAGCATCATTTTATAATCAATAAATAGTTCAAAAACATTGCAAAAACGTTCACCCTGAACCATTCATAATCGAAATACTAATCAAACAAAACAATTCTTCGCAAAGATGTCAGTCCTGTAGTGTTTACGCTTTCTTATAACCAAACAATGTTATTAGAAAGACAGGTGCACCAATTTGATAATTTATTTGTTTTTTAAGATAGGCGTAGAGTAGTAATATAATAGTGTCCAGTGTGGAAAAAAAAAAAAAAAACAGAATTTTTATCAAAATTAGTACGTAATAACAATGAGAATTACGTCCGTCATTTTGAATTTTTAAGAGAATGAAATTTAATATCGTGTAATTCAAACTATATTTTACCTCCATTTTGTAAAATGTTATTTTTTATTTACATACGACTTGTTAGTTCAACTTTCATGGAGTAAAAAATATTTATGAGTATATTCGGCTTTATTTTTTCCTTGTCGTTTAAACGCGAATAACCAAATAAAATAAGAAGACAAAAATTTTAAATGATGATCTTTAGTTTGGAAAAAAAGAAACCTCTAAAATATTGTAGTAGTGTTAGGGTTAAAGTGTTACTACAGGCGATAATGTATTGAGGATGTCTTTACCAAAGATTGAAATTCCGACGTGTGCTCGTATGAAATGCAAGACTGTAAAAAATGTAGGCTTTAGTATGATAGTTTTCAAATATTGGCTCTTTTGTGTCAAAAGGAAGACATATGCCACTATGTTTATAGTTGACAGTTTTGTAAATGACTTCATTTGTTAACAGTGAAAGACGCATGAAGCAAGTCTGAGCCATTCAAAACAAGTACAAACTTTAATACAATTTGATGAACACAGTCATGGTTCTTAGTAAATGGTTCCTACTTTTTTCTTGTTGTTTAGAAGCCAAAAGCTTTTTGTTCATTATGGTTACATAAAAAAGAGATGAAAAGTAAATATAATGAAAACATCTAATCCTCACGTACTTTAATAGCTTCAAGGTAGAAAGATAACAGGAGCTGTTTAAGAGGAATCCGATAGGACAAACGATAAGAAGGTATCTGAGCCAAGACTACACGAAAAATGTGTAAATTCAGTTAGGACTTTCTGAATTGCCATTCCTCCTATACTGAAGGTTATCGGACTTTAAGAAGAGAACAGGAGGAGCTAGTAGCGCATTTCGCAGTAGTTCCAATTATTGGACCGCCACAAGTTACACTGGTTCGATCTGGTTGTAGTCGTTAACCTACAACGACTTCAATAATCTAACGAGTACAGTTTTATAACAACACATTTGATATGTTTTTATTAGAGACAAATCACTAATAGTTGAATTTATAAAACATAAAATACAAGCTTCCCTATTGTATCGAGTAAAGTGACATTGACAAAGACATGAGCAAGTTACATGAAAACTCACTTTCAACGCAATAAACCTGATCGTGGAATCTTGTTATTAGTTGAGTCACTGTCGGCACGTGTTTTTGTTGAATTCAACTTTAGTGCTTTACAGCCTGGCGTTGAAGTCTCTGAAATGGACGTAGACTTTCACCCAACACAATACCTATGTATTTGTAAAGTTCAAAATTAACTAAAATTTTTATTTAACACTAACAAATGGTTCTTATAAAAATACGTTAAAAGATATGAATCAGGTTTTAGAAAGTGGCGTTTCAAAAGAAAATCTTCGCGTTAAGTATCCGCTAATATTTGGAAAAAAAAACTTGATTGTTAAAATAATTTGATAATAATCCATTGTTCATATTATTGGAATAGTTTATTCAGAAATTTTCCATCATTTCTATGTGTAAAAAATATACGTTTCGAAAGTTAAGATCAACTCCCATTATCAAGTGATAAAAATAGCACACGACAAAAATGAAAAGATCTTAACGTGTAACTTTGAAGCCTAGTTGGAAATATAAAGCTAGTTATCTAAGAAAAGGAACCCAGTCGTAAAGCTAGGTATGAACGATCAAAAAGACTGTATATATAATGGGACCAGAACTAAAACAAGTTAACACAAAAACGGCTATCACCAAGTTAAACCGAAATTATTGTAAACAGTGATTTTGTGTCAACGAGATACTAATTGTATACAAGTTAACAAATTACTGTTCCTCTCTCAAGAGTTTACAGCATGACGTTATACTCGTTCCTTGTGGCGAATTAACCGGGCGAATTTCAATCTAAGGTAGAGAAATTTGAATTTTCAATTCACTTTTTATTAATGGAAGCTAGAGTAGCCTTATTTTTTCACTGGTTTGACTTGCAGTATTATTTAGTTAGCTTTATAAATTAAGGCTTCAATTATTTTTGATTTATATAAGTGTATTATATTTCCGTCTTCACATTTTATTTTATGATTTTCGAAGCAAATGTGTTCTACTATTATGATATTCTACCAGGTGTAATTTTTTTTTTTATGTTTACTAACTCTTATAGACAGTTAGACATGATTAAAAAAATAATTAATACAGAAATTTTAAAGTTATTGGATAATGGATGGATAGTTGATGTTATTGGTATAGCTTATTCGTCAAATGCCATTGTTTGTGTATAGAAACAATGTAATGCACGACGTTTCGAGAATATGCCTCAACTTCCCGTTAACGAGTGATATACCTAAAGTAGGGGAAATATGAAAACAACCAACATAGCCTAATTCCTATGTTAAAAACTGAAACTAAAAACTTGTAATCTAATTAAAAAAATGTTGGGCTAAAGCTATGTTTGAGCTGTTTAAACTATACAACGGATGTTATATATACAGAGTCAACTAATCAACCTCCTACGTAATATTGGCTCATTTCACATTTCTCATCACTTGAAAACGGACGTTCATCAAAACTCTCGAAACGTTGTTTATTAGTTTTGATACACACAAATGATGCAAATATCCTCATGAACTGTATGGTCCTTAAACGTCAAACATCATCGACGGTTTCAGTGTAATTACAATACTTTTTCGACTGCGTTATTAAAAATAGACAATCAACTGATAAAATATGACTGACAAGAAGATATTATAAGCATTATATATTTAAAACATTCTATGAATATATAAATTTGTCGATTCTCATTTGTAGATAATTATTCAAAAAGCAAAAAAGTTAAGAATATTTATCACAAAAGTTTCCTCTCAACTTTGATATAATCGACTCAGAAGGGTTACTTTATTAATTTATCCTGAGGGAATTTTAAACGCCAATGAATCACTCCCTTCATTATTTGATTAATCTGTGTCATATATTTTCGAAAGGTAGTTTCTTTTCTCCAAGACACAGAAGTAAAACGATACTAAACAATAGGTTAATTAATTAACATATGATTTAAAATAATTTCTCTTCCTTAATGTATATGCAAACAGGAAACCAGCAACGTCTGAATATAAAATCATTTATTGGATATATACTTATTAAACAAACAAGTTTATAGGGACCATCAGGGTACTATCTATCATACAATATAATTGCAAGTACATCTTCTAAATGTAATTCCATAAGTTGGTTTCTTGTGCCATATCGGAAATATTAAATTGTGTTGGTAGATGAAGGGGTTTGTCCAGTAAGTTAGTTCACAGCTTTAATGAAACTAGTGTTCACTCTACCTTCTTGAAGTTGTCTAGACCCTATAAGAAAAAGTATTGTTGCCTTTATAGCAATAAATTTGAATTTTAAATAACATCGTGATGCTCTCTCTGTAACGTCGTTTAATTTATCACTGAACCATGCAGTTGGAAAACTAAATGCAAGAGGACACGAACTCCAAAGAATGAGACAACTGAGAGCGTGTGTTCATATTTTCCTTGTGGCAAGTGATGTGAAATTAAATGTTGTAGCAGCTTAATGATATTAAGGCACAGATAATAGGTTTGGCCGTAAACGAAGACAAAACGAAATATCTTAAAGTTTCTTCAGATGTAAGAAGGAAGAGGGGAATTGAAATTTTAAATTACTATTTCTTAACACGAGAAAAACTATATTTGGTTCGAACTTTAAGAAGCTTATGAAAAATAGTATTTAATCAGTTTTACATGAGCAAAGTTAAGTGGGGAAAAAGTACAATTAGGTTATTACAAATTTCAAGTAAATTACAATAAAGAAACACAAAATTGAAATTACTTAATTAAACAGTTTTTTATTGAAAATAGTTATATATTTTAGTTTTTTGATACAAAAGGTTTTCTTATTTTCTTTTATTTAAAAAATCAATTAAATTAGTTCGAAAATAAGAAAGTTTTACCTGGTAAGTAGAACACTAGGAGATAGTGCATGGTTAGCTGGAGCGACGAACTTCATTGAAAGGCACTTTTTTTGAAATTTTCAATGGTTCTTTTAATTAAACGATATTTGAACGAGAAACTTTCAATTTATCACACAGTTTCTTTGGAAGTTAATGAAGTTTCTTTATCTTTCTGCTACAAGTTGTCGAATGACTACTTCAGAGACTTGAATAAATCTCTGCGTATCTAGAAGTTTTAGAATTATAAGTTTAGAAGCAGCCTTGATTTAGATTTTTTTCGGGCTTGTAGATAAGGGCTGACCGAAATTATACTTGATTAATACTGATCAGAGGACTAGTTGATTACAGAGCTTGTCAATTTTTATAAAATTTTTTAAAAAACAAGATTTTCATTTAAGAACGATTTATATTTAAACAAAATTAACGCTACAACAAGAATCGATATCCCATGAGACGGCAAATACTTCATTACCCAATCTGGTCTCAAATTGTTACAACAGTTTGCCGGACAATCTAAAGGAAATGTTTTGTATAGAAAAATAATTAAAACGAACTTAAAACCTTCCTTATTTACCAAGTATTTACTCATGTTTATTTGTATTGTGTATTTTTTAATTGCACAGTGTATGTTTGTTGTGGTGTTTGACGATTTAAATATTTACTGCAAAATTGCTATTTATATAGCAAATGAGACGAAATAAATAAAATTTCGTAAAAATTGAATTTATTTTACAATTTATATTTGTTACACAACAAATTCTAAGTGAATTTAATAGAAACATTAAGACTTGTTTTCTGAGATGATGGATATAACTGATTATTAACTAGTACAATATACAATTATTATACGCTCTTCTGTTGATAATTACCACGCGTGATGGATGGAAACCTGGTACAAGGCGGAGCTGTAATTTGCATATTTGGTTTACTGCATGTGAAGTTTATTTGATCACGCCATGAGAAACAAACACGCTGTGTGGATATCATTAACACGTTAAAAACCTAGGTTTACAATGTGCAATATACAATCCATAGAACTTATTGTGTGTTTAGCACACGTCAAAACGTGTTTAAAAGTGATGTTTTGCAAAATTAATACCCTAAAAATGGTTACACATAAAAAAAGTGTTTAAGTAAAAAATTTCTAATCAAGTGGTCTTTAATACTTCATACTTATGGGGTGGGGTCATTAAAGTAACTATCTAAATCAAAAAACGAGCATCAGTTCAAGATAGTGAATTGAAACAGAAGTTCTTTAGAAGAACACTAGATATATTAACAGACGTTCTAAATCGGATTGTACAACAGTTGTTTAACTGCAAGGAAACACATGAAGTTCAATTTTATTTGAGTAAAAAATAGTAATTTTAATATTATTAATTTCAATAGCTTAATAGTGAAAAGCCACTTGGTGATGATCGCTTTAAGAAAAAAAAGAAGAATATAGCGTAATATAGTGACAGGTGTAGATCTGATCCTAAACTGTGAACTCGAGCCAGCTTCAGATCGTAAATATTTTAATACTCGGGATCTGCCGATTAATTATTTGTAGTATAGAAGGTAAACCGCTGACTGCTGTAGCTTAAGGACGTCTAGATACAAGTCTATATGACTTAGGATTTGATAAGACGGTCAGTTGATATCTTGAACCCATTCTAGACATAGTGGCGATGGGTGAAGCTGCTTTCGAAATGGAGTAGACAATGAGTTTTTGAGCGAATGACATCTAGCAGCACGATATTCTGATCGTAGACTAAGGCGGGGGTTGAGTTATACCGAGGGGGGGGGGTTACAGTGCACATATTGGCGGATTTATTCGTATACATTTTTAGGTAAAGTTGAAGGTCCCGAAACCGGTCGTGTCTGACATCTTGGACGTGCGTTGTGTAGGTCCGGGTGATCTTTTAAACAGTAGAGGTTATTTTTTATACTAACGTATATATATATATATATATAGTTTACTGGTTGAAGTAAACTCGGAAATAAGCTTTCAATGATGATGTGATAGTTGGAGAATAGCAAACGACACGGGTGCAGTTTCGTCTTTCTGTTCGAAAAGCGGAATAAAGATGCGACCAGAGGTTCTCAAATATTCTAATAACGAATAACAAGAGCAAGATAACAAGAGTTGATAAAGACAGGCCTAATAGGGGAGATGAAAGAATGAGATCTACTACTGCATAAAGAAACTATAAGCGAGGCTCTTAGGTTGATAGCAACAAGAAGATTTAGAAGGCATTATTTCTTTATTTTTTACCAAACGGATGTCACTAGAACAACAAACTGATCTCTAAGGGAAATAAGGATGTCAAAGACCAAAATGGTAAAATTAAGAAATGGTAAAATAATGTGACTGCTGATAAGGAAGACATATTGGGGTTACAGAATGGAAGTCTCTTGCTGAAAAAATACGTTAGAGATGAAAAATAGAAGAGGCCAGGGATCGATTTCGAGCAGTAGCGATATAGAAGGAGAAATAAGATGCCAATGACTGAAAATAACAGATTTCGTAGTCCGAGATAATTAACAAACGAAAAAATTGATTTTTTTGTAGACTGATCTCTGCTAACGAGCTGAGCAAGAATTTCCAGTAAAATAAAAATCGTTTCCAATCACTTCACCGTATTACGTTAAGCTTATTGTTAAAGCCTTCCTCACTGAATTATAGATCAGCGAAGAGGGTGAGTCTTAATATGAACTGATAAATGATTAATGATATTTCTGTCGTAGACTCCCCTCGCCTCGTTTCAACTCTGACCTTCAGAATCAAGGTAAAAGTTATCCATTTGTAAATCAATACGTAACATCGTGTTCGGAACGCCTTAACAACTTGTAAGTTAATATAGAGTGGGAAACCACTCTCCCATTCTCCCACCAATGAGGGTACACTATAGGCTATAGCATGTAGTGGTATAATATAACCTTTTTATTGTTGTTGTGCACAGTTATTTTAATGCATTTATTTTCTATTTCAAGACAAGGTTTCAACGACGGAGATGTCATTTTCACACGTATTCACCACATAAACTCATATATAAATCAAACTTACTAAGGTAGACTAGACCAGTACTTTAAAGAAAATGGTGATAAGTTGAGGAGACAAATAGAATAAAATGAGTGTTAAGAATAAGGATTTACAATTTAACTATTATTAGTTTAATTTACCAACGTTTTCTATAGGGATATTTTCTAACCTACCTTAATAAGAAGTTTGTGTGGTGATTGCACTTGAAAATGATGATATATGCGTTGAAATACCGTTTTGTTGATGTATTTTATTTTTCTAGAAATTTGATTGTTTCTTATTTATTATGAACTTTCCGAAATTCGTTTTGAATGTATTTTACTGAAACTATGTACTGTTTCGTTTTGAACAAATCCGAAAAAAAATTATAAAATATATGTACGAACATTAGTTTGTTAGTTACAAATACGCAGTCCTCTACAGCATAAACTCTTCAACCATGATATTTTCTATATACGGTTTCTTTCGTTGTCCAAGTGTGCAATGGGAATCTCAATTTTTGAGTTTAAACCGCGAAAGTTTACAAGTTGGAGAGTTGATACAATATCACTTACCATACTATTTGGAAAGTCGATCCACTACTATCAATTACACTAGTTGGAGAGTCGATACACTAGTCCCAATCATACTAGTTGGAGAGTTGAAACAATAACACCTATCATACTATTTGGAAAGTCGATCCACTACTATCAATTACACTAGTTGGAGAGTCGATAGACTAGTCCCAATCATACTAGTTGGAGAGTTGATACAATAACACCTATCATACTATTTTGAAAGTCGATCCACTACTATCAATTACACTAGTTGGAGAGTCGATAGACTAGTCCCAATCATACTAGTTGGAGAGTTGATACAATAACACCTATCATACTATTTTGAAAGTCGATCCACTACTATCAATTACACTAGTTGGAGAGTCGATACACTAGTCCCCATCATACTAGTTGGAGAGTTGTTACAATAACACCTATCATACTATTTGGAAAGTCGATCCACTACTATCAATTACACTAGTGCCCATCATACTAGTTGGAGATTCGATACACTAGTATCAATCGCACTAGTTGGAGAGTCGATACACTAGTCCCCATCATACTAGTTGGAGAGTTGTTACAATAACACCTATCATACTATTTGGAAAGTCGATCCACTACTATCAATTACACTAGTGCCCATCGTACTAGTTGGAGATTCGATACACTAGTCCCCATCATACTAGTTGGAGAGTTGTTGCAATAACATCTATCATACTATTTGGAAAGTCGATCCACTACTATCAATTACACTAGTGCCCATCGTACTAGTTGGAGATTCGATACACTAGTATCAATCATACTAGTTGGAGAGTTGTTACAATAACACCTATCATACTATTTGGAAAGTCGATCCACTACTATCAATTACACTAGTGCCCATCGTACTAGTTGGAGATTCGATACACTAGTCCCCATCATACTAGTTGGAGAGTTGTTACAATAACACCTATCATACTATTTGGAAAGTCGATCCACTACTATCAATTACACTAGTGCCCATCGTACTAGTTGGAGATTCGATACACTAGTCCCCATCATACTAGTTGGAGAGTTGTTACAATAACACCCATCATACTATTTGTAAAGTCGATCCACTACTATCAATTACACTAGTGCCCATCGTACTAGTTGGAGATTCGATACACTAGTCCCCATCATACTAGTTGGAGAGTTGTTACAATAACACCCATCATACTATTTGGAAAGTCGATCCACTACTATCAATTACACTAGTGCCCATCGTACTAGTTGGAGATTCGATACACTAGTCCCCATCATACTAGTTGGAGAGTTGTTACAATAACACCTATCATACTATTTGGAAAGTCGATCCACTACTATCAATTACACTAGTGCCCATCGTACTAGTTGGAGATTCGATACACTAGTATCAATCGCACTAGTTGGAGAGTCGAGATACTAGTGCCAATCATACTAGTTGCAGAGTTGATACAATAACACCCATAATACTATTTGGAAAGTCGATCCACTACTATCAATTACACTAGTCCCCATCATACTGGTTGGGGGACTCGATACAATAGTGCCAATTATTTGACCGTGGATACCTTTCTTAAATTATTTTTATATTTATTTTCCACTACAGCTCAGGCTACTCTGCTATGTTTTTAATGATCTAGGTTTTTAACTTGATAATAAAAATTGATCAATAGTATTAAAACGTCGTGTCTGTGAAGGCGATGATGACTGCAATTATGTTTTGTCTTTAAAAAAATGAAACATCGTGTGTGTTATTATTTGTATCTATAAAAATAATGGCAAAGATCCGAATAAACTAAATAATATGAACAATCCATTACAAATTTAAAATGGAACACTATTGTACAGAAGGTTTCAAACCATTAAAAAAAAAAAAAAAAAAAAAAAAAAAAAAAAAAAAACCAAACATTTTATCATTTAACGACTAAACTCTTACAAAGAGTCAGATATGAAAATGCCTCTGGAACTCCTGGAGTTAATAAAAGCCGTAAAATAAAAACAAATAGCCCGACATAAAGATGAGACTTAATACTTGATTGAAAAGGTTACATCTAAAAATAATAGAAAGTTATGATGGGTTAGCTAAAAGCAATAAAGAACCTTTCTCCTGGCGTAGAAGCCAATATTGCGGCCGTTTATGGCCCCCACCTCTAACCTGTATGTGTGGTTGCATCATTACTTTGTTAGGGGAGCTCTGAACTCGCCCATTTAATATTCTTATTCAACATATCAAAAGTATTCCCACTCGACTGTTTAGTTAATTTTCTAAGCTTTATTTATAATAATGATATTAATGTACTGTATTTATTTTCAATTCTATTTATTTTATTTATAGTTTGGAGAAAAAACTATCTTCATATTCAATCCATCTTCATATTCATCTTCACCAGAATGAAAAACAAATTATTTAAATATGTTATTGTGATGTATTTTTCCTTGTTGTTACAAAGCGAAAACCTTCGGTCAGCATCGTCTTATAAGAAATTAAGAAGAAAAGAATATGAAATAAAGGCTCCTAGCTCTTGAATATTCTAATAGAATTTGGATCGGAAGAGAACAAAAGTTGGTCAATGTCTGATGGGAAAGAGGAAAAAAGTGATCTAACTCAGGCCTACGTGAAAAAAATTGTAGATTACTAGGTGACCGCGGTTTTTTCATTATATAATATAAGTCATATAAAAAATGTTTGCATAATTTTGATAGGTTTTATTTTTGTTTCAAAATTATTATAAACTGATTGCTTTTATTCTCTGTTTCTATTACGACAAGATTTACAATTTCCTTTGTGTCTAAGTTTAATTTTTGTTGTAGTTTGTGTATTTTAATAATTGGATTTATATAGTTTGAATGTTCTTGTGTGTAAGATATTGTTTTCTTTGGTGGCTAGAAAAGGCTCATGACACCTTACTAAGGGGATGTAGTGTCGTCCTCAGTATAGAATATATCATAATGAAGAAGACTGAAATCCTTGAAAATTGATTCATATGAAATCAGTCATTTTTGTGTGCGACTTTTAATAGAAACATAATGCAGACAGTCAGATCGGATGATGACAAAGATAGAGATGGCTCATAGTGGTGGGAAATTTAGGACTGGAGGGTTGGTCAAACTGAGCAACGACGCTCTATCGTAACAAATTAAAGTACGGTTTAATAAAATATAAAAACTTTCAAACTGTTGGCGCAAAACCGTAATTCACTCTCAACTTTTACAAACGCTGTTAAGTTGGTACAAATTACTTGTATAAAAGTTAAGTGTAGGGTTTCAATGTGAGCTTACTAACTTGTAAACAAGGATATATCGAGTCTAACAATCGATAACTTGTTAAACTTGCAACGAACTTCACAGTTAAAGTTTGAAAAGTGTTGTCTTGAAAGACTGTCGTGGGGAATTTTATTGTTATAAGTGGATTTATATGAAATGTAGCTTATATTGCTTCAATCCACGAGGATAACTAACAGTATGTTTGTGTGGTAAAGCATGACTGATTGTAATTTTGTCTTCATTATTGACTTGAGTTGATTGAATTGTTTGATAAAAATGTAAAAGAAAAAAACAATTTAAACAGAACTGTATCAGGGTCACGGAAATATTTCAGACGAAAATAAGTCGTTTCAAGATATTTTCATTAAAATTTTTTAAATGGTCACCATTTTGAAATAGACTGAAGAAGTTGAGATTTTTTAACTAGGTCTTTAAATCGATGATTAGCGTAATAAAATGTCAACTCAATTTGTTAAGCCTTTCTAGAAATATAAATTATTTCATAAAGAAATAAAACAAAATGGCGAATAGCTGATAAAAGAAGCGTCTCCGGACGTATGTTTATAGGTACATTTTTTTCTTTATTTTGACCCATATAACTATATTCTGAATTATCCTCACGCATTAAAGGAACACCCTGTATAGCTTCGTATTGCATGTTCTTATCTTGATTTTTGTACCGCTATCGTACTTACATACAGACGATAACGATGACGGGCGGAAAAAGTTTTCTGAGGCCATGAAACGTGAAGATCAGTCAAAATATGGGGTTGAAATATTTTACAAAATTATGAAGCTTTCTGATTTGATTCCTTCTCGGTTGACAATGAAACGAGAATTTAAAAATTCAACACAATCTCTCCCTCAAAATTAACTTTAAATCTTCAAAATTTGTAAAAATAGCCTAATAATTCGATTTTGTGTTAATTAAAATAAATAAATAAACAAATAAAAAAAATAAATAAAAAATACCTAGCCTAATTAGGAAATCTTAATTTTGTTTTGGTCTTGCTAAAATTTTCCTTTAAAAAAATACTTTAGAGAGAAATAACGGGAAAATGCACGGTAAACAAACAGTGAGTGCATACAGTAAGTAACGTAAAACTGGGAATGGATCAACAGTTTTGAGTACAAGATACTCTGATCACATTTTGGTTCTTTCGAAATATGTAAAATGTTCCTTGGATATCTATGATATATGTGTCCTCAGGGACGTATTTACCTTTTCAAGTATACATATTATAAAAAAAGTTAAGTGATGGGTCAACATATTGACGTAGAGATGTTTGCGGTATATACGTAGGTCTACTGATTAAAATAATAGCTCTGGGGTAGCTGCTATAAAATAAACGAAAAACGTAAAATTACGTTTTTCGTTTAAAATCGGTTGCAACTATTTTAATAAAATTTCGCTCGAGTATAGCCTCTATAGACACAAATAAACGTGTTGGTTGCCATAGATCCAAAAATATCGTTTCGTTAGTTATCGTTAAAAATCAGCAAAAGGGCTGTTTCAAAATGTGTAATTTCTTGTTCAAACTAAATTGTGACGATTTTTAACCCGAATTTCTGTGAAAGATTGCAATAAAGAAATTACGATTTCCAAATAATTGAATAAAGAAAATACCTGAACGTTTACTGCTGTTATTAAAAATCTTGGTTTTAATCGAAAACGATTTACGTTGAGGATTTGTTTATACAACAAGTAAAGATAATTTATAACCTAATTAAAATATAAACATTGCTGAATTTATTTGATTGACAATTAACAAACTGATAATTTTGGTTAGTTTTTATTTTATCTGAGAAAGTTCGTGAAATGTTTACAACATTTATTACTACAAGCAATGACTACATAAATTGCTACAAGTGACCGTTTAAGCCGATTATTAATACTAATCAGTCAGAGATGCAGGTATATTGGCTGTAGTGCACATAAAATTACACAATATCTATAAATGTATGCATCTACGTGTTACCATTTTTTATTATTTTTTAAATCACTTACCGTATTTTATAAAAAATTGTAAAGCCGCAGTCAACTCATTAATAATATGTAACCTTATTTGCAAAACCGTTGCAAAAAGTTGATTGGCTATTCCGAACACAGTGTTAAATATCCCAAAGGTAATTATTTTGATATTTGCATACATTTGTAGTCTACTGTATTACAAACAAGCTCTCTCAACCTATGAATATTTACAAAACTTAACAACAAGAAATGTAGACTCGTCTATTCCCTCAGGTATTGGATTACGTTCTGATAAATGCAATGTTCACTTTGTTTTTAAATCGATTTTAAACCACCATTTATCAAGTAAGGATTAAAATAAAATAATAGATGTTGTAGTTGATAACACTAGAATGATAAATATGTACATTTCTTTTAGTTTTATTTTATTCGTGTGTGTGGTGTGTGTGTCCCTCTCTTTCTCCCCCTCTCTCTCCGTCTCTCTCTCTCTCCCTCTCTCCCTCCCTCTCTCCCTCCCTCTCCCTCTCTCTCTCTCCCTCCCTCTCTCTCTCCCTCCCTCTCTCCCTCCCTCTCCCTCTCTTTCTCTCTCTCTCTCTCTCTCTCTCTCTCTCTCTCTCTCTCTCTCTCTCTCTCTCTCTCTCTCTCTCTCTCTCTCTCTCTCTCTCTCTCTCTCTCTCTCTCTCTCTCTCTCTCCCTCTCTCCCTCTCTCCCTCTCCCTCTCCCTCTCTCTGTATGTACATGCGCGTTTGTATGTTTGATTGATAGCACAATACGACCTAGGTATTTGGGTTACCGATCTGTAAAATTCTGTAGGATATTCTTTCCTATCGCGCCACTTGGCAAATAAAAATTTTGTCTCTCGATGACATATAAGAAGCCAAAAATATTGTGCAGCCTCTGTAATTGAAATCAGCGACCTCAAAACTTCCTGGATACCATTTTCATAATTTCAATATACGAATATCGCTATATTGACCTGATATAGGCTTTTTCTGTGGCGCCCTCTAGGATTTCCAATTTTCTGGCATCAAAATCGGAATTAGCGATCAAAAAACATAGAAGATGACATATAACTACAAAAATGACAACAATTTATAAAGATATTCCCTTTTTTCAAGTTATTTTCAACGTCCAGCATTCTAATTGTTTATAAGTCATTAATAAACAAATAATAAGTTGCCCCTCAATAAAATGTTTTCAACTTTGATCTAGACATTCTAAGGAACAAAATTATCTATCACGTAAGTCAATTCGTGTAGAGTCACTCTGGATCAGAATAGACCGCCTTTATTGCTCTGACTAATATGATTTATTGTCCCAATGTAAATCTTCAGTGATGTTGGTCCAGAAGTAGTCTTGGATTGACTGTTTTATTAAACATTGTTCTGCCTTGTGGATTCTAATGGTTTTGAAATTTGTTATGCAATTTCAAATAGTGCTATATGGTGTTTTTCTCTAGTTTTACAATTGATAATGAGAGTTGATTTATACTCTAGAAACGTCGTGTAATAGTTTTTATATTACAAAATAATGACAAATGTCTAATTAAACAATATTAATAATACGATAGGTTTTGTTTGGAGTTTTAGAAGAGCTATTTTGAGAAAATTCTAAATCGTGTTTAAATCTTATGACAAATATGCCCAAATTTTGAGTTCCCTAAAAAATGGAGAAAAAAAAACAGAAACATAGCCTAAACTTACTCACATATCAAAATTGAGGACTTTGGGCTATAAAGTCCTCCACTTATAAATCATTCAATAGTCCGTTTTTTTTTTATTTGCAAAGAAATCGAAATTTATTTACTATCCATGGCATAATTTTCCATATTTACGTATAAGTGAGAAAGGAAAACATGGGCGCGATTTTTGAAAATTTAGAATTTTAAATCATCCATTTTTCCTTCCTAGCTTAGTGTACCATGACCCAAGATAAATTTAGACCCCATGAAGGTTATCATCATTTAATAAAGCTATTCCGTCATTTCATGTTATTTTCAATCGTCCGGCGTTCTAATTGTTTATCAGCCATTAATAAACAAATTACTAAGTTGCCCCACAGTAAACTGTTTTTAACTTTCTAGACATTCTAACAAACAAAATAAGCTATCATATAAGTAAATCCGTGTTGAGTCACTCTGGATCTGAGTATTTGCTTTTTTTTTCTCCTTTATTGCCTTGACTATGTTAATATTCATGTCCCCCCCCCCTAACCTATATTAAATCTACAACTTTTTATATTTTGTCGGCTTGTGTGATTGATTATTGAATCGTGGGGAAAAACAAAATGTTAAGGAGATTTATCGTTCAACTTTGTATTAATATTACTCCACCAGAAAATCTATTCGAATTTCTTCAGTCTGAAAGCGTAGATATAATTTTGCACGTGTACGGTATTCGCAAATATTGATTTTAAACAATAAAGTATAATAATGAAAGTGAAAAAAGCTTTCAAAAAGATTACTCAATACCTTATATTGCAAATTGAACCTGTTTCAATTTTTTTTAAAAAAATTTAACCGTTTGTTTGCTGTAAACAATTTTCAAAATATTTTTTTATAAAGAAGCATTAAGTCATGCAATAAAAACCCTTTATATAACTCTGGCGTGGGAAAAGTGAGTGTCTACTGTATTGCCTAAATGCGTCGAGTCACCCTGGACATTAAAAAAGCAAGACGAGAGTAGCATAAAGCGGCCATTGCTACACGGAAACATTGTGCTAAACATCGCGAGATATGGTAAACATATGCCTACATATTAAATTTTATTAAAATCGGTCGATGGGTTTAGGTTGTAGACCACTGAACGTACGACAAACGACAGTAAAACAGACAGACATACATAATTCCAAAAACTGTTTTTTTTTTTTTTTGGCTCATGTTTTCCATTCTACAAATATGTGAGAAAGTAAAGACACAAATATTTTATTCTCTATTCTCTCCACAAAGATATTTATAATGTTATTTCATTTGTGTATACTACAACCCCTTGGATTGGTCTTGTTATAAGGTTACGTACTATTATCCGCCACAAAAACATTTATTCTGAAATGTTTTTAGACAGCTTTTATATATAAAATAAATTAATTTTATGTTCTTAACAGATCTCCTTTATTTAACTTTCGGATAAACTTTAATGAAAAAAGTTTTGAATCTTTATCTATGAAGTAAGATGATGCATAATAGAGTATTTGTGTCTCAACATCACTCGTTACAAATACTTAATTAAAATTTATTAAAAGTAGTAAAGTTTAAATAAATATATTTTAGAAATTATAATATTCTATATTTCTGGGAGGACTTACATAATTACGTTAAGTAAAATATTCAGCTATTCTTAGAATGGTCACTTTATTATTACTAGTTGAAGCTTTTCGGAGTATCTCCATCTGCACAAATTATATATTCTTTAGTTTTCTTACGGATTTTCGTCTTATTATTTCTTTTAATATATTGTTTTACTTACTTCTTTACACAGTCCGATGACCATTGTTTTATGTATTAACGAAATTGCTTATTGACAATGTCTACATTGTCACTATTTCCTAGTATAAATCTTTTTTGTTATCCGTATAAACATATTGTAAGGAAAAGTCACACGATGGGTCAACAAATCTAGGTCGAGATTTTTTTGCGGATCCATCGTTTTTCAGTTCTCCTGCGCCCATAAGTGTGGTTTTACGAATGATGGACCAAGATTTTGGGATTATCTACAGTACCTCACCTGATGTCGATATCATCTCGGGCCATATGTGACACTCGCTATTCTAACTTGCAATAACATTTGAGTGAAAATAGGCTACCACGGTTGACGAGTTTTGATCTTGTTGAACAGCTAGGTTTGAAATGTTTCATTTAATTAAAGTTAATCTCAGACTGATGTAGGAAGTCCTGTTATAACCAAGAACGTTGTCTTGTCTTAAGTACAGATAAGATATCCAGGATATCACGGTACCAAGGTAAAAGGGAATTGTGACATCTTGACAAACATGAAGTAATAACGCCTTTGTGGCACCTGAACCGATATCAGCTGTAAAGCAGCTGAAAATATAGTGAACTAATGGGTGAGGAAAGAGTAACATCAAAGATAACAGTAATGGTAGCAAAATGTGCAAGGATCTTACAAAGGGATAGAGTCCCTCCTCCGGCTTAAACGACATCACTTCAAATAGATGTTTTCATAATCTGACATGACTATATTAGGAGACCGGAACTCTGGATTGTGTCGGCGGGCAGGTGAGTCAGACAGCACGTCCTCATGGAACACGATTGTAGGAGAGGCAGACTCTTGAAAACCTTCCAGCTGGGGGTTGAAAAAACCATTCATATAGGTAACACATTTCTCGAAATAATTACGGTACAGGAATTGTTCGTCCTGGCTATAACTAAAAGGAGCACAATAAACTTCTACACAAGGCGTTTAGTTTACAGATTCTTATGTATCACATCTTAACGTATACATGCAACAACAATATTATGTTACCATGGGTTATTTTTATCACTGTATTCTTGAGTTAGCTTTCTTACAGGGGACTAGTAATAACTTCATCAACAAAGTTCATTATATGAACAATGAAAAGGCAGTTTAACATCATACGAAACGAGGAATGAAACGAAAATATCGAGCTATATTTTAATTAACTCAACAACTAATTATGTCCATTGTTTATTAACTTAACAAATTATAATTAACCTGGTTAATAAGGAGATAATTCACAATTCATCCTGCTCATTTTTATTTACTACATGAGTTCATCAGTTATATTTGGATACAATTTTATTCCTAGCTTTAAATTTACCTCGTTATATAATTTAATTAGTTCATTAAAACCCCTGTCGATTCTAATTAAGAAGGAAAACGTGAAATTTCAAACCAAATTAATTATTGTGTAATTAATTTGTATTTTTCATCTCCAAACATTGATTGTTAAAATATGAGACGTTGAAATGGTCTTATCAATTTGAATAGTAAGGTAAGATTAGTTTAGTAAGGGAAGGCTAGGAGAGTGTTCATATTAAATATTGTTTTTATTTTCTTAAATATATGGAATACAGTGAACGTTATGTGATGGAGTAAAAAAAATATGTTGCGTTTTTCCATTGTATCCTTTTTGAGGTCCCTCAACTCTCGTCACTCTTTTGTGCAGTGATCTTAAGCTCCATCACTTGGAGCAGTTTTAATCGAATTTGGTATGTGAGGATGTTTTGGCCATTATTTAAAAGGGGCATTTTAAAGTCTTCTGATTACCTAAAATTTGGGGTAGTTTCAAAAGAAAATCAATAATTTATATTTTAAATTAAAAAGACGTAACTTTTAAAATTCTGATCTACTGATGTTGATCAAAATTTAGTGAAACGTGAATATTATTGTGCGATATTGCGAGTGAAATATTCCGATTTAGGAATAATTTAAAAAATAAAAATTTACTTCATTAAAAGTACTATAGTAATCAAGTACGATTTATTACACACAGGAAGTGTTTATGGCATAAACTAAGGAAGTTTAAGCTCTACTCAAATATTTCTACAAGACGATTTCTATTATCAACTTTTAACTGAGATTCCTGGTGACAAATAATTTTCTTTGGTTTCGTAGATGGTTGATTGAGAGAGTTTGTGCATTATTTTGCACCGTTTAAGATTATAGTGTTTGGAGTTTTTGGTCACTAAGACTACATTTAGACTCTTTTCACAACACACGAGTAGTTCGTCTTAGTTCAAATTACAAATTTTGGTTCGGAGTGTGTTCCCAAGGGATGATTGAAGTTCAGATAAACTTGCGAAAAGTTTTGTAAGCTTAAGACGAAAGTAAAAAAAAATGGTTGTTGCGTTTTATATAAAAAGACGTACTTCCGTGCCCGATACGACGTTAAACTATCTCTTCAGATTACAATGTCCTGAATTGTGTTAATGAGGACATTGCTTATTTAACATTGTCCCTGATGGATTCAATTAAACACTCGAAAGAACCCAACATGAGATTTGATGAAAGAAAAGACACACCTATGGTACAGATTGTAATCGTCGCGAAAGAGACTCTAATTAAAGAATCGTTAGATTTGTGGAAGTTCAAAATGAAGGAGCATATGAACGAGTTGTGGATTATCAAACAAATTTAACAAGAGGCGATAGTTGATGTAACAGCAAATGTTGAACGTTGGTCAGCATGCAAAATCAAAGAGATTGTATTCCGAATCGCTTTAAAATTCAGAATGTTTCCATTTATAAAAAACCTCTTATTTATTTCATACCTTTCGAGGCTCACTGAGTGAGTACAGGTAAGGCAATACCGAGGTAACCTAACTGGATCTACACCTTTTCTATGTTGTCTTAGGTTAGATCGTATTAGGTCTTTCTTGACCAACTCTTATTTTTTTCAACCCTTACAGTATTCGAGGGCTGTAAGTCTCGAATTTTTGCCTTTATTTCATAGTCTTTCTTTCTTATTTTTTATAATAACTTTCGTAGGTAGCGAGAGAAAAATATATTAATCCATAAATTTATATCTAAGATAAATTCACATGACGTAGGTTAATATGATGTGAGGATCAATTGTGAGTTGAACAATTGTAGTTTTGTGGGTTCCGATTTAGAATGCGCTAGTGTGGGAGTATTTGAACATGCTGTATTTAAAGTTACCAGAGTGGTACGTTAGGTAGAGGCAACTAACGTCTCTAATCTCTGAACTTCCCACCATACTATGGTGATGAGAAATCTATTTATTATGAAAGCAATATTGAACTGAAAATTATGAAGTTTGTGTTATTGGTTATTTTAAAATTATTTATGTATTTCTTGAAGCATTGATTTCTCAATGAGATATTAGTTTATCCTTCAATTTTCAAAATAAAACATTTTGAACAAAAATTTAATATGTTGTTAAACAAATTGTCATATATTACATTGTTTAATTCTCTTTTGTCGAGCTTAACATTGGTGTATTGTTCACATTAATTAGTTCAATATTTATACTTAATTACTTTAAATTAACAGCCTAAACTAAATCGAATTCTTGTTACTACATCTCCTCTGAAGGCAGTAATTTCATTGAATGAGTCTATTCAAACCAAACGAATCATTTGAATGGTTCCAATTTTAACTTAATTGATTAGATAAGAACGTTGTAGGGGCATGCGATCTTCAATAATTTGCTCCTACAAATTGGCATCGAACATGCACCGACAAACATTAAACACGTTGCTGTCTGAACGGTTTTATATAAAGTGTGAACGAAATGTTCCTCCGTAACTCTGATACTTGTAACATATACAAAGTTTATGTGATGGAACAAAATATCAAAGTCGCAAAATTTTGCGGATATAATTTGTGAGGTCCAAAACAGTGATTGTTGGAATAATTCCAGCCTGTATGGAGATTAAGGTCCCACAGCTGCGTGCAAAATTTCAAGTAAAAACAATTTGATTGGGGCTATCATGTTACTTACCCAGCCCAATCCTACCATGCAATACAACCAGATCATCTAAATGTTCCAAACGTTGATTTATTGAGCCTTGTACATAATGTTAAATCTTATTGATAGAACAGGTAGTTTTACTCAGTATTGTTTAAAACTGCTGTTATCCAAGTCTTCTGAACCTTGAATTGTTTTTAATTAACATTGGTTAGGCCTTAACAAATCTGATTAGATGTCTATATACTTCGCTCGCGTGTCTGTCTCAGTTGTAGCGGGCTTCGAAGCTGTACATATGTGAAGATAGCTCTACTCGCTTCGCTCTTATTGGTGACCCCAACCTGACGGATTATAATTATACGAATATCACATTTTAGGGAAGTCATGGTTAGAAATTACATTTCCGACAAGAACTTCATTATTTGTCGTCGTATAAGGGGGGGGGGGGGTACCATTACATGTATAATTGAAATTTGCAAAACTCTACATGGGCTTGTTGTAACGTTTAACAGTTTAAAATGGCCGCCATTTTGTTATTTTCAATTCGATATTTCCTAATTTGGCAGACTATAATTCCCTATACAAAATATAATGATTATATTTCAATTTTTGTTTCAGCTTTCCTGTTTATGTACAGACATGCCGAAAGTTATGTTTTCAGTTTCCTGAGGCCATACAGATCAGATAAAAACAGATGTCGACATTTTTGATGATTACCAAACGTACCTTCATAATTCTAATCCTGAATAAGTAAAATATTTTACAATTCTGGAATAATGATAAAAATATGAACTTACAGCCATCGTTATTTTACGCTGAGGTTACGTATTATATATATATATATATATATATATATATATATATATATATATATATATATATATATATAATAATAATGAAGGTGTCCGTGGTTTATTATCACTTTTTAATTCAAAACTATCGAATTACCAGTTCTGGTAACAATTAGTGTTGAAGATGGAGTAATGTGTGTTTTTTATGTGTATTTCATGTTTAATCTAGATTTAGTATACATTCATTTATAAGTTTTACACATAATAAAGCCCCTAACAGGTTTGTAACCTCGGTTTGTATATACAGTTCTTTTTAATAAAATTTCAATTTCAATATGAAAGTTTGTGCAATGTTGTATGCTCTATTTATTTGTCACGCTTAACTACGTGAAGCATCTCTCTAAGGCAACTCAAAATTGATCTTTTGTAGATGCGTGTATAAAACAAAATTGTAATTCCTTCTAGTTTACCCATTATTATAATAAATAATATCGAAATAAATAACACTTATCATCTGCGTGCAGGGTATTTCTTATTCAAATCCAGCGTGACTGTCTCGCACTCACAAACTGTAGTCTGAGTAATGTGTATCATTTGGGTTGTGATGACTTATGGAATGTAACCTCCCCTGCTTAAGTCCCCGACCCACCAATCCACCCCTTCGTATAAGATAATGGGATGTACGTTTTTCGTATTGATTATAGAGTTCAGTCAATTGTTTATTTCCTCATAGAAGAACCTTGTTGTTCATATATATTGTACAATTAATTATTGGTTCTTTCAGTCATTGTATAACGAAATATTGATTTTCTGAATCATTGTACGAGGAAATATTAGTTAATCGAGTCATTCTGGAAGGAAATATTGGATCTTTGAGTCATTGTATTGGTTATTCGAGTCATTGTATAGGGAAATAAATATTGGTTCTTCGGGTCGTAGTATATGGAAAGATTGGTTTTTCAATTCATAGTACCCGGTATAAGAATTCATAGTGTGAATTCAAAGATTAGCTCATTGAGTTATTGTATAATGAAAGATTGGTTCTCCTAGTCATTGTATAAGGAAATATTAGATCTTTGAGTCATTGTATAAGAAAAGATTTGTTCTCAGAGTCATATTAATAGAAAAGATTGATTTCCGATTCATAGTATAAGAAAACATTGGTTTTTATTGTCATTGTGTGAGAAAAGATTGGTCCTCCGAGTTCTTCAACAAGAAAATATTGGTTTTCTAAGTCATTAGAGGCATTGCATAAGAAAACATTGGTTCTTATTGTCAATGTGTGAAAAAAGATTGGTCCTCCGAGTTCTTCAACAAGAAAATATTGGTTTTCTGAGTCATTAGAGGCATTGTATAAGAACACATTGGTTCTTATAGTCATTGTGTGAGAAAAGATTGGTCCTCCGAGTTCTTCAACAAGAAAATATTGGTTTTCTGAGTCATTAGAGGCATTGTATAAGAACACATTGGTTCTTATTGTCATTGTGTGAGAAAAGATTGGTCCTCCGAGTTCTTCAACAAGAAAATATTGGTTTTCTGAGTCATTAGAGGCATTGTATAAGAACACATTGGTTCTTATAGTCATTGTGTGAGAAAAGATTGGTCCTCCGAGTTCTTCAACAAGAAAATATTGGTTTTCTGAGTCATTGGAAGCATTGTTTATGGAAAGATTGGTTCTTATTGTCATTGTGTGAGAAAAGATTGGTCCTCCGAGTTCTTCAACAAGAAAATATTGGTTTTCTGAGTCATTATATAAGGAAAGATTGGTTCTTCGAGACGTCGTATGAGGAAAGATCGGCCCTTCGAGTCGATGTATGTATATTAACTCTCCCACATATAATATTTTAAGGAAAATTATTTAATGAATAAAAACTCATTATGAGTTTTTTGCGGTTATATCCATTTTGAGGTCTCCTAAGGCTCAAAACGTGTGTTTTTATAATCTTTGTCTTTATCTCTGTCGTATTTTGAGAGATTTACAACTCAGAAAGAACAATGAACTCTCGATATGTTGACTAAATGTTATTCTACTGAAAAAGCCGTGAGGTAGGCATGGGTTATTTGTAGGTCTTTGTGCCACAAGTTTGTCATTAATCGTATTAAAATCTATTACGTAAAATGCATACTACACTAAGAAAAGCATAAAAGAACATCTAATTTGATATATGAGTGTTTTTAACACAACTATTCACAATAAAATGAGTACAATATTTTATATTATGAAAATAAACTAAAGAAAAGTAACGAAGTAAAGTGAAACAGAGAGAGAAAATAAAAACCAAGCAATATCTGAGGTGACAGCCTGGAATGGCAATATTTTGTTGTGACAAATATTTACTTCTAACTCTATTGGGTGTGAGCGCGACGCATGGTTACCCTAGAATGTTGAATCATTGGGACATTTTATTGCGAAAATGGCGTGTTGTCAGTGGAGCTTGTTGGGAAAATAATCAAGGTAAAGCAGGAAATCATGTCAGCGTATAGTTAGGTTAAAGTTAATAGAGATATGTTTTGTTAGATTATATTCACATATCTTGCAATAAAGAATTTTTACAGTGAAAAAAATACTGCCCGAATTTTCTCAATGACACATCAACAAAACAAAATAAAAATGAAGCGTAATAATCAACAAAACATGTCGCTTCAGTAATTGTTAATCAAAAGCAAAAAAGAAACTAAATTTGTAAAAAAAAAAATAGTGCCGTATTTAAATATCTAAACTTAATTTTAAAACAATTAGCCTATAACAATTGGG
The DNA here is from genome assembly GCA_963513935.1 of Aphrophora alni. NCBI lineage: Eukaryota > Metazoa > Arthropoda > Insecta > Hemiptera > Aphrophoridae > Aphrophora > Aphrophora alni. The sequence continues at coordinate 146,903,111 of OY740767.1, read as the reverse complement.
TCAATACGCAAATCGATCACAAGTGTCTAATAGCTCGTAGCGAACATTTTGATATTAGTTTCACTAAAATGTGTACAATAGTTTTCAAGATATTAAACAAAAAATGTGAATAACTACGATTTTTCAAATTTAATTGTTGTAAATAATTTCGGATATTTCTTACAATACGGAATGAATGTTTTTACCTCGTAAATACACAAAAATTATAGTTTCTGGAATGAGCATTTGTTAAATCGTTTTTAAAGATAATATTAATCCACTATTGTAAACGACATACCTGACGATTTATCAATGTCTATATCATATTTTACTGACCTGAACTCCAACTATTTCCTGAACTTAGTAAAAGTTTTCAAAACTATCTGTTACACTGGGTCCTGCTGACCTCGTTATGTCGGTTCTCCAGGAATGCATTATTACATAAAACAAACAGCGGTTGTGAATTGTTACTATAGAGTTCTGAGGTCAGTAATTGCAAACTATTTCTCTAGTACAGCGTAGTACAGAGTTTGTATAGTTTTTGACGACTAACTTTATAATTTGGTGAATCCTCTCAAAGAAGTACGTAGTTTCAATTTAAGCAAAAACTCGGCTCCTACCGGCTTTTGAATTTGGGGCGTTGCTCCAAAGTATCTAAACACTTAGAAGGGATTAAATTATTATCTCGAACTGTTTTAAGAATTTATCACTTGCTGGCTGGATACTTCACAATGGTTGCCGAAAACAGCCACTTGATATTCGTTTACTTGATGCCTGTAATTTTTCTTTATGAAATACTAAAATTTTAGTTCAGGAAATTACCGAGTGGCGCGCTCCCAGATACCAAGATTGGCTTACCTATAGAATGCGTTCCATGATTAGATTCACACTTTCAATGATTTAATGTTGAATTAAGTTTTGTGACTTGCTGTAAATAGATCAGTTAGTGACAAATGCACAAGTTTTAACTTTTTCAATGAAAAAGCATATTGAATTAAATTAAAGAAATTTAATACTTTTAAACGCTTATTTCTTATCTGTCTGTAAGTTTTATCTTGAAAAAGTACAAATGGATTTGTTGAAATGGAGATGAATCTGCCTATTTCAGGTGGGATATTAAGCAACAAAACATTATAGATAGTGTTAACAATGGGAAAACTCATTTAGGAAGATTAACATACGATTGATTTCTAAGAACTAATAATCTGTTCATTATACAATTTTATTTACAACGACTAATGTTGGATATATTTCGATGAGAGATATGAGGCAGGAAGCTTGATGAGCTTGAAAAGATTAACACAAAAACGAACAATCTAAGAATGAACAACGCTACGGAACAATTGGTTGTGAAAGTGAAAGAAGTTGAGGAGTACTGCTACTTGGGAAGCACCGGGTCAATCAGAGGAGGAACGAATGCATATGGGTATCGAAGATTGGCTTTATCCAGCTTATACGGTGATCAACTCAGCCGATTGAAATAACAAAACTGAGGATTTAGAAGCAAACATCAAAAAATTTATGAGACTTGGAAGGAGTTAAGTAGAATACGTAAAGCAAACGATATTTGAGAAATTAGAAATCAGATTTCCTAGAATAGTAAGAAACCACCTACTTTGGCGATGAACGAATTAAAGGTAATTAAAAGTTAAAATTAAGAAAAAAAAGCGGAAATGGATTGGCCATGTTTTGAAAAGAAGAAGGATAAGGAGTGAGGCAAGTTCTGCAGTGGAATCCCAGGAGCACACAAGGAGAGGACGTCTGGAAATGATTTTAATGCGAACGGTGATAAGGAATTGGGGAGAGGTTAGGATGATGGGTGAGGTAGAGTTAATTTTTTTGTCGTATGTTCCTTGATGAATTAAAGGACAAAGTCGAGCTTTAAAAAAATTTGCCCTACAAAAAAAAGATAAATATAAATAAAAGGAAGCGGATTCAATATTCATTTCCGTAAGTCACAAATAAACAATTTTCTGTGGTGGCTTACAAACAAGGGAGGATTTTTGTTATACATTTCTCTTTTTTACAAACTAAACTATTGTAATCCTATTATTCCACAAGCTTTCTACAACCACAGCTATCTTCATGTATTTATTGTTAATCCTTTGTCCTGTTATCCTTAAAAATACATATTTTAATACAATTTATCTTTTGTTTACATTTTAATATTTTAAATCTCTGTGCATAAAGAGAAACATATATGGTAAAAAACGAAATCAATATTGACATTTTCAAGAGATTTAAACGTTTGATCAATCTCGGATCAAGATAAAGGATGTTTAGAACATGTTTGTTAATTCACTGTTGTTCTCGGGATGAGACAACTTTCAAATATTGTATATTGTGGTTAAAAGATTACAAGAACCTTAAAAGTAGGAAGAAAAAGGAGCGTAAAATTAACACTCGTAGTCTTTGAATACTCTATTAGCGTCAGATTCGGAAGTGAACAAGAGTTAGACAACTTATGAAATAGAAGGATCTAACCCGAAATTACATGAAGGAAGGTGTAGGTCCTGCTAGGATAAGTCGGGATAGATATATACCTCTAAAATAAGTTAACCTCAAAGGGAGAATACAAGATTTAAATTTTATTGATTATGATAAGTGCCACTGCTCAAAGTTGGCTGCGTAGCTCAATCGGTGGAGACACTTCATCTAGCTCGCTGTACCTGTATCTCGAATTTATCAAATGTCAAATGTTGTGCAAGTAAATCGCACATAAAAAAAATTGCTATATTAAAATATTATTATTATATTACACGTAAAACACACAGGAAACTATTTAGATTTTCTAACGTACAAGAATTACCACTTTAATTATAGATTTTTGTTTGCTTTTCGAGATATCTGGTAATATTTTATTTTGCTGAGTAATTCAGTTAGTTAGGCTAATAATTTCAAAATGATTTGTCTTCTTCTTAATTGGGGAGGGTTATCTCTGAAATTTTAAAAACTCACTATTCTGTTTTAGTCTATTTTTATCAAATTCAACTGTTATTATTGGATGTCTAACTTTTATAAACCATGTTTTCTTCTATTCAAAAATATTTCACATTATAATTTTAACATTAATCTGTGATAATGTAGATAACATTAATCCAATAAACACAGTTCCTAGTAGTAAATTTCAACATTAATAAACTTAAAGTGTTAACTATTGTCGTTTTGACTACAGAATGTCAATAAAAGAGGTTTTTTTCTAAACGGAAATCACTTGACCTTATTTCCGATGTACATAAGTCTCTTTAATGGACTTGTTAAAGTCTTTAAATTATTCAATACTACTTTCTTCTCATTGATTACCTTTCTGTGTTGTACGAATATAAAATACCACCAACTAATTGGCGAGCTTCTTTTATAACATTGTATTTTTCAGAATGGAAATTTAACAAATTCCATATACTTTCTTAACAATTTGTTTGGTTCTTCGGTGTTACCCTATCCCATGTAGGTGGGTAACGGGTGCCACCCTTGGTTTATAATGTGAGGTAGGGGAACCTTGCTAACATGAGCTATAGGAGAACGGAGCCTTCTTGAAATCGAGTTGTGCACTATATCCCACGACAAGAAAACTAGGAGAAGAGCTTTTATTAACTTCAAGCTGTAATGGTTAACGGTCGCCCCCCCCGTAGGTGATGTTGTGGGGGTAGGGTATCGCGTGAGCGACCAGAGGGTGACTCATCAAATGTGGCTTGTCGACATTGCCGGCATGAGTACCATGGGAGGATGTTAGCCTGCCCAGGAATTTACAGGTCTGGGTACATGCGCTGAAGAATGATTTCATGGTGGTAGTGTCGTGATAGTGGTAGATTGCTCCCATCACCTACCTCCATGAGTGGGGGTTTGGTGACGTCCTCTAGGTGCGCCTGCTTTTCAACTTTCTCAGAATTGGTTAAATTTTTTAACTTTTACCTCATAAGACAATCGTAGTTACCCACGTCTATCATAGAATCTAACACACTCAGAGCCTCTAAACATAATGTCAAAAAGTTCGTTTCTTGAGCATTGAAGGAATGTTACAATGTATTGATACATCAAGGAGTCTTATCCAGTAGGGTAAGTTTTTTAAAAAAGATGTTACATAGGTTTTCTGAACCTTGAAAAATTATTTGTATAGCATCACCACTTTTTGACCTCGTAGATGGTTATATTAAACAATCACCACTCTTCGCTCGTATCAGTGTCTCGACTTTAGCTGGCATTGAAGCTGTACATAATATGTGAAAGAATTTCCACTCTCTATGCTCATATTACTACTGGTTTGGGTCATTAATCTTCAAATTTCCCTAAAACGTAATCTAAATCGGTGGATCGATTTTGTGAAATTATGTCCCTTAAGATTTTTTGGCGATATGTTTGGTTTTCCCGGTTAACTCACAAACCGGCATTTTTGAAGAGATGATGATGAATATTTTTATTTCAGTTCTTAGGCTACATTTGAGGAAAGTTTGTATGTTTTTAAGTTAAGCTACTTTTGAGAAAATCGTAATTGTATACCCCCCCCCCCAATTTTAAAACTTCTTAAGATTTATCAAAAATATCCACACATACCAAATTAGATTCAAATCTGTCTAAGCTTTTGGACTTTAGAATAGTGGGCATACGACAGAAAGACAGAAAGTATACCAACAATATTTTTCTGATCACAAAAGGGAAATATCCATAAACAATACAACATCAATTCTCTTACTCATTTCACAACTTTTATATGTTACGTATAATGTGAGAGATTAAATTTGCTTTGTTTTTCGTCTGTCTTTTATTATTATTTATTTACTAATCATTATTGGTATTATATTCTACATTCAGCATATTTGATTTTCCTTCCTTTTTTTAACCCACTCCACACGAGTGTTTTAATATATATTTAAAAAGAATCTGATACCAAAAAGTCTACTTTCTTAAAACCAGATCTAAGTAGACGATTTTTTTTTTTTAATATCTTCAATTTTTGTCATTGTGTTGTAAACTTTATTTTGTATTACTATCTCAAATAAAAATTATATTTTTCTTATCACAAATTATAAGATATGTCTCTTTCTTAATCTTCTAATTATAAAATACTCCAGAACCAAAATTTAATACGTTCTTTTTTACTTTTTTTTGGTACCTTCATCTACATCTTTCCTTTAGGACGTTCTCCCCAGTGTTCCACTTCTTTGTGTCTTCCACTACTCTACTCCATTCTTCTCTTCTTTTTCTTATTTTGTTCTCATCTCCGCCTCTCACTATGCATCATCTGCTCGAATATTCCTCCAGAGCCTTTCTTGATCTTTTTTCACTTTCATCCGCTATACATGTCCAATCCAAATATTTCTGAATCTGGTGCTTAACCTGGTATTTCCATTACTAAAACTGCATTAACTTCTCGTTTGTCTTAATCACAATATATCACCTTCCTCTACAGTGCAATACATTCAAATTAAAATCCTATTTTCCCATTCCTTCTAAGACTCTATCAAAATATTCTACTTTTATTTGTTGAAGTAAAGTTTCTCATCTCATTTCTTTAAATACACCTGTGTATTTACATTACTACATCGACACTTACTTAAACACCTGTATATCCAAGTGTTACAACATTGTAAACAATTTAGGGATAACAGTTGCCAATCAGTTGATACACCATCACTCAACATTGCCTGTGTTGTAGAGTTCCAAGTCTTCAAGTCATTTCAGTCTTTTTATTTAATTATATTATGTAAACATTGTGCAGTGTTGACATTTGACCTTTCAACACGACTTGCGTATGAATGTATGACGTTTATATGACCTCTAACATGTGCTTATAATAAAACACATGACTATTAAACATAATTTTATGATATGACCTTGGCAGTTTGTTAAATATTAAATTAAATTTTTATAAATTGTGTTCTATATATGTATGTATCCTTATATTTATGTATTTTTTCTGGTTAGTTGTATGTTTTAGAGTACAAAAGTGTTGTTATATTAGTTATTATTGGAAATTTTATTGCTTTAGATAGAAGTCGACAATTTTCTTTCAAATTGTGATTGTCTAAGGGATGAACAAGTAAATAATTATGACATTATGACATGACGACGATAAAATAGACTCGACTTTGATGGGATTTGTAGATGCATATATATATTTAACAGCCATTATTGTTTCGTTCTTGCCACGAAAATATGTACAAGATGCCAAATAAGTACGGTGCCAAACTTTAGGAAGTGATATTGAACATCTAAAGAAAGAAATATTGTTATAGAAACATATGTCTAACAATAAAGTTATCTCGGATATAGAAACAAATAAATGTGATCTCAAATATATTATAAGTTCATAATATGTTAATAATCCTGTATTGCTGTAGTAGTTTATGAAACCGACATGGTTGTATAGGACATAGAATAAAACTCGAACACAAGATCTCAAAAAAATTATGTTCACTTAATCAAAAGCGTTTCAAGGACAAAATCGCCATCCTCAGTGATACGTGTTTTACAATAACTAAACTATAGCTGAGGATGGTGACTTTGTCGTTGAAACACGTTTGATTAAGTGAAGGTAATTTTTGTGAGATTTTGTGTTCGAGTTTTATTCTATCTAATATTATATCACAGGATAAGCTAAATATTTATTGATATGGTCGTACTTTAAAAACAAATAATAAATAATAATTAAGACAAATATTATTTATAAATAATACGAAAGTTGCTTTTTTGGACTAGCATGACAGAAGATTACTTTGTTTCCAAAAAGCAACGTTTTACTGCTATTTCCAAAAACAAATTGTAACTCTATAAGGGCCCGTTTTACACTAGGTTTGTTTATTTGTAATTTTTTTATTTTTTCCCTTTTTCAAAATTTTTTTTTTCAATTTAAATATTTCGAAAATCGTTTATGTAACAAATGATTAACAAGATACAACATATTTAACCCTAAAGAGGGGTAAGAAAGCATCTGCTTTTCAGTAGAGTAACAGTTGTCCCTCTGTTTGACTTAAGAGTTAATGAAATGTGTATTTGCGTTTCTGTGTATTAGTTCCGTCGTAAGCCATTGCATGGTGGTAACGGAAGTGGTTTCAGCTTTATGAGATCGTGGTTTGCTTTATTAAATCGTTACGACATCCCCTGCTGGCAGGCGGAAGACAATAGGGGGTGGGCAAACATTAACACTAGGGTGTTTACTCACTGTTAGGGGTAGGGATGCTTCTGTTTGATAGATAAAGTGAGGTGGAAAATAAATAAAGCAGGGTTTGTATCAGTTTTAACGAAACGACCGTATGTTCGTATGAACCAATTTACTTTTTATGTATTTAATGGATGTAGAAATACGAGATGTTGTTTAAATTTTTTTTTTCAATATTAATGAAAGGTGAAATTTGTCATGAATAATTCCTTGATGGACCTACAGTAATTTAATTTCAAAATTGTTTATGTAATATAGTTTTAAAACAAGTGAGTATCTCATCAAGGTACTTACCCAGTCCCATTATACGATGTAATTCAAGCAGATACTCTGAACGTAATCCCCAAAAGTTGCTTTCTTACGACTTGTAGGAAATGTTAAATTGTTTTAGGAAATCAAGTACCTTACCCAGTAGGGTAAATTTCAAACAGTTGTTCACAGGTTTTCTGAATCTTGTAATTGTGTATATCACTATTTTTTGAATGTTCTTTTTTTTCACTCAGTTGAGATCGTTAACACATTAAAATAAAACATAAAAACACACGGACATTTATATATATATATATATATATATATATATATATATATATATATATATATATATATATATATTAATTTATACATCGCTTATCGTAACGCGACACTTGGGATGCGCATCATATCGATGTCCTAGGGTTTTTATGTGACTTTTCATATGTAAATGTCCGTGTGTTTTTATGTTTTATTTTAATGTGTTAACGATCTCAACTGAGTGAAAAAAAAGAACTCTGAAGATGGAGCACATAGCGTAAGTGTTTTAAAAAAGAAGTCACCTGGCGGAAACCATTAAAGGTAATTTAATTGTTAGTTAAAACAATAGTGACTTGGATAATAGCAACATGATTCTTACTTTTTTGACTTCCAAGACTGTACTAACGGCTCTTGTAGATGTGTATATAATAAGGAGTCTCAACTTGCTTTGCTTCGCTCGCTCACAGTCCTGGAAGCTACATTTGAAGCTACTTGCTACATTGATTATTGCGACTCGGTATTTGCGGATTTCAGAGACCAGGGTTTGAAATTACTTGAAATATTAAATTTTTTATCTATTTCATTGTGTTATAAGTTGCATAATAAAAGACACATTAAGAAAAAAATATTTAATATGGCCACCATTTTGAAATTATTAATTCGATTCTTCTAAATTTTAATATGGTTATTAAATGAGCAGACAATAAATCCAAATTTAATTTTCTTATCTTTATATGTACAGACGACAACGACCGATCGATGGCATTTAAAAAAAAAGAAGTTTTTTTTGGATTCTTGAGAATATGAACCATAAAAAAACTCGGTATAAAATTTTGACGATTGTCAAACATACTCTATAAAACTTATAATAGATAAGTAACCTTTGGAAAACACTATTCATAATAACCAAAAAGTTTATAATTCAAGAAATACTACTATGATTTAGTTTTTGTTATTTGAAGCTAAAATTAAGATTCGCTGTTTTAAAATTTTACAGAAAAAATGAATAAATTTTTATTGGGTCAAATCCAAACTTTCAGTATTATTTCTAGTAAATTGTTTTTTTTTCGTGTCAATATAGTTATATAGTCGTGTTTTTATACGTCTTCTTCCAAGCATCCTGCACCAAGTGTCACCCAATGACATCTCTTTCAAAGTCTTTGTGTTCTAGTGTCATTTCTTGAACTTATGTTTCAGCTTTCATACAACATCAACAGGCAACTTGTCCAATTAATTCCTATTTTAGTCCATTTTTTATCATAATATGTTATTATATATTCTGTTCTTTTGAATAACTATTGAATTTATATTCTGTTGCTCGGAATATATTATTGTCTTTATCCAAGAAGATGCATGTTTCTAAGCCATACGTTGAGTAACTTTATATCACACTTGAGTATTTATTCGACTCCAAATATAACTAATTTAATTATGTAATCACCTCCTAACATTAGCACCTCTAAACTGTTCCAGATGATTTTGTGATCAAATTTAACTTAAGTTAGTTTCCAATATTCTAGCAAAAGGTTCTCTTTGATAAACACCTCAGGGGATCACTCATAGTGAGTACGGATGGAATCCCGAAGTATCTCAACTTAAACTACAATGTAGTCTTGGGTTAGATTCCTCTCTTTCATGTATTTCATAAACAACCCGTGTTCTCGTCTGACTTTGACGCAATTAGAGTATACGAAAACTAGTTACCTTTTTAAATTCTCTTTTCTTATTTTTAAAAAGTGTGAATGAAAGTGTATTTCACGTTAAAACTTTTTTTAATCCTCTTTGTTGAATAAAAAGTATTACCATGCAACCTTCGTAAATGTTTTTCAAAGTGACTCCATCATCCGAGACTATCGAAGTCCAACAGTTGTACTCAATTGCTTGCAGAAATGGAAATAATCCAAAAGTCATAAAACAATATGAAAGCCTTGAGAAACAAACTCATTGCTCATTGCAAAATATTTGCTTCTTTCACTCTTCAGCAACATATAGTAAGGTTTATTGAATTCTACTAAACGGATCAGAAAGTTCCATCACATATCACATTTTTGTCGATATTAATAATCAATACTGAATATTATTTAAAATAAAATTAATTACATAAATGTATACAATTTTGTATATTGCGTGTAGACAATTTAGTAAATTTATAATGATATGAAATGTAGACAGTTTGTGTTATATTGATGGAATATAAACACTGTAAAGCGTAACGAGGTGATTACAAACGACATAAGTTGTTGTAGCGTTGCAATTTTATATTGAAATGTATAAAACTGATTTATTTAATTTTGATAAAATCAAATTTTGACTATTTTAATCACTGATTTTCATCATAAAACGTTCAACCAATTATATACAATAAAACTCGAACAAAAGATCTCACAAAAATTACGTTTAGTTAATCAAACGCGTTTCAACGACAAAGTTGCCATCGTAAGTAACACATGAGCTACAATAACTACACTATAACTATATTTTATACAATTATTAAAAAACACCTTGTTGGGGGTAGGAGCTATAGTTTAAAGTTTGTAAATTTTTTTAGAATAAATAGATTGTCTGTGTCTGTATTAGTTTTGTTTTAATTACCAAACGGAACTTACTTTGTGGACGCGTCTTGTATTTCTATATAATGTTGTATATTTGATCTGCGCGACTCGTCTTCACGTACAGACCAAATTCTATGTAAAAACTATTTGTCATAAATTGTTATTACTCTTCTTTATAATTGTTGTCTTGAAATAAATAAAAATCAAATAATTATAATAATATAAAAGGGCAATTATAGCGATTTACAGTTTGAGGAACATTTGTTTTCTACGTTTATCACTTTAATTTGAGTCATCTATTGATGGGAATTACCATTTAGATTTATTTAATTGAAATCTATTTCTGGGGTTTGGAATTTTTATTTATTTATTTTTTTTACGTGAAACGTTCTAATCCTTAAAACTTTTCTTAAAACGCCCGTTAAATTATTTTAAATATATATTTTTTTAATTATAAGGAAATAATATGCAGTGTATATAATTTTTGAAAAGCAGTGAATATAAAATTTTCTGCAAATTGGTAATCCTTGCAATCCATGTTATTATATTTGCTCCTGCTAATTCCATCATAATTTTACTACCGACGCTCGGGGGTAATCGACTTGCTGTCGAGCATTTCCGGCAGACACGATAATGTTAATTAAACTGAGTCATTAACATAGTTCATATCCTGCCCGATAGATGTCTCGTTTAAGTGCTCATAACTTTTTAATGACCTCAATCTCTTTTAGCTTTTACCACTGTATTTTAAAGAAGGAGTGGATTATTTTAAAACCGGATTAACAATAATAAAGAGAGTATGTTGATGATAAAAAATGTTTTATGTTTGCAAAAATGCTTTTACGTCGATTAATTGTAGGTTGCTGTGTATCATTATCTTTAAGTTTATTACTTCAAATATAATTAAATAGTTACAAGTAACCATGGATGTGTAGGCCTGTTAGACTTATTTTTATTATGATAATTTATAATTTGAAATTAGTTTATATTGCAGTAAGTGTAGCTTTCACATTCAGAGTTCGGTATTAATTTAGTTCCCTAACTTTGCTTAAGATCTTGTGTCAATGCCGTAACTTTTTGAGCCTACCTAACATAACTTAACCCAAAACACTCTCACACCAGACACTAGATCATCTGCGGTTTTTAGTTAAAAGTTACTAACTTAGGTACTAACTTGAAGGGAGTACGGGGTGACAATATCGTCGTTTCTATTTTGATCTATTATTGTTCATCATCTAATCTTGTGTTACTCCTAGACTCTGTAATCCTTCACATAAGGCCTCACGTCACAAACTCATATTCTCTTCGAATCTTGGCAATATTTTAGTATTCGAGGGACTGTAGAGGTGTTTTTGTCTTTTTCTTCTTTTTTTTGTGCCGATGATGAGCAAGAGGTTTTTGCCTTTAATTCAAAGTTTACTCCAGGTTGAAAATTTTTAACAATTCCACCAACCAACACCATACACAACACTTCTTGAGATAAGTTTAAAGTATATAAGGTTTCTAAAATCCAATTTCCTTCGGGGGTTCATTTATAATGGCAATTCCAAAGTACACTAGCTTGATCTACACCTTTTCATGTGTTATTGGTTAAAGTTTATTTCATTATTAGGCGATGATGATAGAGAGGTATTTAGCCATTATACAATAAGGGAAAATTATAAAATCATATTCGTCTTGTCTTTAATTCTGTTTACTATATAAAAATAAATCCCTTAGCTACTTTAATCATTCTACATTTTAAATCTTCTATTTTTGTATAGATGTATGGTGTAAAATCTAAACTATTTAATTTTACAAAAGAATGTAATTATTTTAAATTGTAATACCAAACACAACTATGAAAGAAAACTTTTAGCACAACGAAACTACTTTATATTATTGTGACAAAACAATCGATCTAAATCCGATGACACTGCACAAAATGTTAGACTTCTTGAAATAAATACATCAAGACAAAAACGTTATGTTTTATTCAAAGCTTCTCCAATCTATTGATTTTCTTCCGCTTTTATTTAGAAATTCCACCGCAAGTAGAGTTTACAATAGGTCTCACACAACATAATAGAAAACAACAAGGTCATAACGTACAGAAAAAATTAATTCACTTGGTACTAAAAATCGTAAAATAAATGAAAAAAAGAAATAAATAACATAACACTACTCACAAACATAAATATACACATACAGAGTTAAAAGAAATATATCATGACAGATTAATATCGCTGGTTCTAATTTAGATAGAGACCTGAAACACCGTTTTCTAGAAATAAATCTATATCTACAAGGTGTGCCAAAAATTAGGTATATACAGAATGTCCCAGAAATTCATATAATGTTATTTTTCCCGGCTTTGTCTTAAGTAACAAAATATTGGTTCATTACAAACCAAGTAAATAGCATATCAGCTCAAACATCACCAGATTGTAATTTTATTAACGGAATGTTGTTACTCCACAATTTCAAAAGCTGTAAAAAATCTATGATGACTACTGTTGCTTTGTTTTTCTTATGAATGGTTCTTCGTTCTCCGTCCTTTTTAAAATCCAAATTGTCTGTTGTTAAACAAGTTAGGTCATTTCATATATTGATCCCATAATTCCTTGCAGCTAATTTAATAGTGAACCCTATTTGATAAAATTTATTATGTTGTCGTATTTTGTCCAAATTTTGAGACTAATAATTTTCACATGACTTACAATTTAGGAGTAGCTACCGAAATTTAAAAAAAAAAAAAATTTAGGGCGTCCTAATGTGTATCATTAATTAAATAGTTTAATGTTGTTTGCAATTAATTGTAAGGTTTAAAAGTTAACTATTTTTAAAATATTATAAATTCTAAATATTTTTAGTTTTAAATGACACACTCTGTGTAAATAACTTTAATTGTACATTTATATATCTTTAACATTAGAATTACACTTTTTAAGGTGAGTGGGTGAAGGTTAGGTTAGGTAATGGGCTTAATTGTATATATTATTTAATATTAGAATTAAATTTTATAGGGGCTTAACGTTAGGTTAGGTAATGGCTTTAATATTAGAATTACACTTTTTAAGGTGAGTGGGTCAAGGTTAGGTTAGGTAATGGCTTAATTGTATATATTATTTAATATTAGAATTAAACATTATAGGGGAGTGGCTTAACGTTAGTTAGGACCAAGAATTTTATATGTTTTTGTGATGTGTGTGTGAACAATGTGTTTATGTTATTAGCTGGCCTGATGATGCTGCCTATGACAGCGAAACATGTAGCAATTAATATAATATAAGCAATTAATATAATATAAGGAACTACTATCGACTTCAAATAAGGTATGTTAATTAATTAAAGTAGTTCTAAGGCAAAACAATGAATATCTTAACGTTAGGTTAGGTAATGGCTTTAATATTAGAATTACACTTTTTAAGGTGAGTGCGTCAAGGTTAGGTTAGGTAATGGGCTTAATTGTATATATTATTTAATATTAGAATTAAACTTTATAGGAGAGTGGCTTAACGTTAGGTTAAGTAATGGCTTTAATATTAGAAATACACTTTTTAAGGTGAGTGCATCAAGGTTAGGTTAGGTATTATTGTATATATTATTTAATATTAGAATTAAACTTAATAGAGGTGTGGGTTAACCTTAGGTGAGGTAGGACAAATTTATTTTGTAAAACCCCCAATAACATCAATTTAAATTTTGTGTACAAATATGCATATCCTGAAATTCCTACAACGAACGGATTATTATTCTACAGGTGGTTTATTGAAAAAAAATACAGGCTGATTTATTTTTCGAATTTCACCACGTTTTATACTCAAAATACTTTGACTATAAACCCTATATTTAAAAAAAAAAAAAGAAGTTTTTCGAAGTCGTGAAATATTGACTTTTTGATCAGACACGGTATAAAATAATTGATTTAAAATAGTATTGCTTTCTAGAGCGGAAATAATACCTCGAACTAATTTTAAATATTTTTTTCAACTTCATGATGCAACAAAAGGTTTAAAATGGCTTCACACAGTTCTTTTATAAACACCAAATACGCTGCATTTAACTTCATAAAAAGGCTTTTGTTTTGTCAGAAGGAAAAATTCACACGAATAAACAAATTAAATATCCTTTTTAAATGTGACAGGGGATATATTTATGCGGCTGGGCTATTTCACCACAAATATAACATGCTTCTACCCACTAAATGACTAACATTTGTTTTTATTTCAGTGTTACAAATAACATAAATGGGTTTCTTCCAATTCAATACTAAATGTTTATCACTTTTGTGTTATATACAAGTTTCAGAAAATATCAATTAACACTTGTAGCTTCTGTTTGACTACCAACAAAAAGCGTCACTGTGTTATGGTGAAGGATTTTTCCTGTTATTCACGTTTATGGTGCTATGCATTTGTGAGCCATTATAATTAGTATAGTATTAACTGAACTATGTGTTTTTCATTTGAAATCCACAGTTTTGGTTAACTGAATAATACTTTACCCTGTATATATATATATATATATATATATATATATACTGGGTGACCCAAAAATCATGATACGGCTAAATATTTAGCTGGAGAGTAATAGTATCGTATAAAATTATCCATTATGGTCAATAAAAACTATTTAAGGACACTTTAGAAATTTTTATCCCTCATATTGGATCCGCCGTTTTGACTTTAATTATATTTTATAAATGTTAAGTTGGTTGCGAGTTCACTGCAATTTAACGACAATTCAATTAAAAAAAAAAAAAAAAAAAAAAAACTTGTTACGTTTGTCAACTTTCATTGAGGAGTGTCTGCCTTTTAAAATTGAAAAAAAATTAACAAACATTTACGTAAACGTAAGGAAGGATAATAACAAATAAAAACTGTGCAAAAATGTTACAGAAACTTTCACAAAACTACACATTTTATTGAAATATATTTGGGTTATTTATTTATTTTATTTTTATTATTTTTTGTGTGGAAATTATGCCCGAACCATTACTTCCCTTTCTATGAAATTTTTGATTTTAATTTGTGTTAAGATTTATAGTTCACCAATATTAAAATAAGGTTGGTGAAGGCAATTTTGAAGAATCAGGCTTTCTTTACCGGCTCTATATGCGATTTATTACTTTTCCCCGATATCTCTAAAATAAGAATATTTGGAGAGATGGCGTCTAACATGTTTTATATGGGTCCTTAGGGGGTATGCAAGCAAAATTTGGTGATCATTTTTGAAGCTGATTTGAGGAAATCAAACGTTTATGGTATTTTTTTAATTTTTTTTATTCCAGGTACCATCAAATTTTGAATTATATTTTATTAAAACAATTAAAGTCCGAAGAGTTTGGAGAAATATACGCACGTACCAAATTTCAATAAAACTTTTTGGTCATCGGTATATATATCCTAATTTACGTTTGTTTATGCCTTTGCCTTTGCTTAGTTCCACCTTTACTTTAGGATTTATTTCGAGTATTATAATTTCGGCAAAACAAAAATGATAAGCACTTATAATTTCACAAAAAAACAATTTATTGCTACAGCTGTTTCGCCGTTAGGCATCGTCAGACAACTAATAACTAAAAACTAAAATACAGGCAACTTAACACTAACTTCTAGGAATGAAGGTGGGGATGAAAGCAGAAGTTAAGTTGAACTGTATTTTATTTTTTAGTTATTAGTTGTCTGACGATGCCTAACGTCGAAACAGCTGTAGCAATAAATTGTTTTTTTGTGAAATTATAAGTGCTTATCATTTTTGTTGTGCATTATTATGGAATTTCACCGAGTAGCGACTGTAGTCACACTCAATATTATAATTTCGTTCAGAGAGGTTCCCAAACTTTTACGAAGTACAACCACTTTCAACCACTTTACAGCCTCTGGACTCGCATATAATAGAAAATTTCAACAGAACATGATGGGGCACTTTTACCACTGTGATTAGGTCGCCAGAGTCTAGTTTGTAGAATCAGGATAAATGACGAACTGGTGAAGATAACATTGACATAATAGAGGTATAATGTTCATTGTTTGGTGTCCAAGTCACTTTGTATAATATAATGAGTAATAAATTATTTTATATTACCTTATAGATCCGTCATGTGACTTTGATTATGTCTTTATTACAAAGACGCGTTACATTTATACAAATGTATAAAAAAAAAAAATTAAAATCAACGTATATGTGTATTTATTTAATTGTGTGTATAGTGTCAATGTGTTTGTGATATTAATGTTTTAACGACCTCTACGGAGTGAAAATACTGAAGATGGAGATACGTCTCCGAAACGCGTCTTTGTAATAAAGACATAATCAAAGTCACATGACGGATCTATAAGGTAATATAAAATAATTTATTACTCATTATATAATAGAGGTAGTTTGAGACACATTCTTCGCCATTCTTTATCCTCGACAAATCGAAACTAATATGAAAATACCAACCAGAAGGAAGATTTACCATCTTGTTTAAAGGTGAAAAACCTCTTGGGCCCTATGCCTCAAATAGTCAGAAAGGAAATTGGCTCCAATTGACAAAAATGGAGGCACCAGCCACAGCTTTAAGAATCATAAGGTAAAATACCTTAATCTGCCACATCTGTCTAATTGTATCTATCAGTTGATTTAAGATCAAGTTACGTATAAGATTTACGGCAAGCCGTGGTTTTTTCTCAGTATATAACATGTCATTAACTGTGTCCCTATGGTGCTACGACAGTCTCAGAACCATTACAATTTAGTTATTTAAAGCTAGTTGGTTTTGAAACGTTATAAAAGTGTTTGGAATGCATTAGAATTACAGAACATCATGTCATATTTTTGATAATGACTTAAAAGGACAGGTGTACACTCTTAATTAAAATTGTGCAGTTTTATCTTTTAAACACTACAATTAAAATCTATGTTAATTGTTTAATATTTTCTAAATTATACACAATTTAAATTGACAAAAGAACGTATTTAAAATTGCAATTCAAATCTCAACTGTCAAAGAAAAACTTTTAGCACAACGAAACTACTTTATATATTGTGACAAAACAATCGACCTAAATCCGATGACACTGCACAAAATGTCGGACTTCTAGAAATAAGTACATCAAGACAGAGAAGTTATGTTTTATTCAAAGCTTCTCCGTTCTATTGATTTTCTTTCGCTATTACTTAGTAATACTATGGCGAACAAACCACTGTAGTTTACAGTACTTACTTTCCATATCGCGTAATGAAAATATAAGTTCCTAACTACAGGATATTCATTAGGATGGAATAGTTTGCTAGTTTAGTAATTTTTGTTATTTGTGAATCCTTTCATTACGGAGCTAAATATTTATTATGTGCGTCGTTTTAATAACACTAAACTAAAGATATGAGGAAATGTGTTTATGAGTTTATTTTAATTAAATGTATCCAATTTACATATTAGCTTTTTTCAAAAGTATCAGGTTTTAATCGTCATTTTGGTTTAACACTTTTAGAGTGTTAAAGTGATTATTATTAATTAAATGATGAGTATTTAATGACATAACGTTTTGAGGGTTTTAATGATTTTTATGGCGAAATCATTGTATCATTTCCATTACTGAATAGTAACAAATATAAAAACAATATTGTTTATTTTTTCTTTCTTGAAACCTGTTACTGTAGTGGCTAGCGATCTCACGTATACTATGTGTTCGATTCCTGCATTGTTTGAGAACGTTACCTATGTTCACCCACATTGCAAGGAAAAATTTAGGAACTGCTATTGTTTAAAAATTCTGTTTATGAAAGCTAGAATTCGGATTCAAGTCTATATCGCCAAATAAAATGTCGTTTAGTACAATTAGGTCAACGATTAGTTTTCTTCTACGTGTTTCATCAGAGTTACTTAAAATATGTTCATTTTATCTGTTATTTAGTATCTGATACTTAGTACTTGATAAAGCGATTGATACTTCTTATCTGTTGTTTATCTATGTGTTACTTTGTCAGTTTAAAATGATACAAATAATACTCGTAATATATTTTATAATGATTGAATAGTATTCTGATTTGTTACTAAGTAACTGATACATGTAACTTATATTCCTATTTATTAATTAGTTTCATGTGTCTAAATTATATAATAATACAAAAGAAATAATAATCTTTACAGATTTTGTAATAATTTACTCAATCATTTTCTGTTTCAGGTAAGAAAAGTTGCAGTCTATTTACTTAAGCAGTGGTATGTTTATTTGATAATTTATCAATGACTAATTTATTGAAAGAAAAAACGAAATGTTTTAATACACACATTATCAAATATGCAAAGGATGGTGCGTTTACAAAATCCGTTTAAATGTAGCAAGTTTTATTATTAAGTCGCAAGCAACTAACCAAGTAGTTACTAAATTTTAAAATGGTGGACGGTGTGGGGGATATTTATTGTCATTTTATTTTGAAACTGAACGAAGTTAAAATTCCACAAATAACATCGGGTTTTTTTATTTTAAACAGTATAGATGGGTACAATGGGTATTGTTTTTGAGTGATTCGGGGACTGAGCTAACGCGAGCTCGTACAAATAGTTGACTGTTTTACAAAAGATTCTTGAACAATTCGTTGAGAAGAGTTCAACACGAGGTGATAGCTGAATTTACCTTATCTAATATCCTTGCTTCAGAAGAGAAAATGCTTCAATAATGTTTATCTAACTGAACAAGCAGAAATTACGGCAGGTAGTAAGATACCATTGAGATACCATAATATAGGAACAATAGTATTCGGCTTTTTATTTTTTTAACATAAACAATCCAGTGCTACCAATAGTTAATAAGTATTGAGGAAAGGTATTCAATGTGTCAAATCAAAAAGCTTTTTCCTTGGTTCTATTGAAAATATTATTGAATTATTCCAAACGTAATGTATCCGTGAATTCCCAAATTAAAGGTAGAGTCCAAACAGGAATAACCTGGCGACAGATTGAGGTGTTGACGTGCAAGGTGAATGATGGAAGTAACCTTAAAAATACCTCGTTGTTTCTTAGCGTAAGTCCTGCGTGTCCTGAAGACTTTATGTATAATGATCTCGTGGTGTTCCTGCTAGTTAGGAGTATAAGCAAGATTTGGAAGGAATTATTTTAGGGAAATTTATTCTTTTTAACAATATTACATTATTACATTTATCATTTTGGTTTGTATGGTGACAATGTTTTTGCCATATGTTTGTCTAGTTTCAACCAGACCTTTAAAATGAAATCCCATATCTCCATACATCCTATTTGTTGAGTCACTCTCACCCCTTGAACAGCCAAGAATTAGGACTTATCTATGAAGTAACTCTTACATAACATTTATTAATGAGTTTTGAAATAAACTAGTTCCGAATAACTAGGAGAGCCGACCCATGTAGAGCCTTTCCGGACAACCCAAGACCTCACCCATAAAAAAGGTGAGTAACACAAACCACTAGCATCCCACGACCACCATGAAACTTGACTCAGCTTATGGCCTTAGAAGTCAAAACCTCCGGACAGGCCGAACATGCACCCATGATACACATTTCGGCAAAGTTCCCCAAACCACGTATGCTCAGTTACGCGATACCAGAACCCACATCATCTACCGAGGCCATCGCCTGTTAACCACCTATCTGGGATTGGGTAGCCAACAGCCGAAGCTGAACGCAAAGCGGTAATCCCAAAAAGCTCTCCCTCAATATTTTGAGATACCACAGATTGCTGTAGTAATCCGCATTCCTAGAACTCGTCGCCAAGTTTCACCGAGCCGCGTGTGATGAAACGCAAAACCTCTTACATCGGAAGATTCTGAAATAAGAAAAAGTTAAGTTGGGAAATTGTAATTTATGTATCACTAATTTTTATATATCTACTTTAACGTCTACCATTGCAACTAAAGTGACCCAAAAAGTTATGATCATGTCATTTGTGCTGTCTCATGACCCATTGCAATTATGTATCCAATGATCATATATCTTATTATAAATGTTTGATACCTATCTGAAGCCCAAAACTTAAAAATGTACGCTTGTAGAACAGGCTCCTCACAACAATAGAAGATTGACGCAAATATAAAGTATCCATCTCAATTAGTAATAAAGTTAGGTGTGGGGTGAAAGTTTATTTTCATCATGATTGTATAATAACTAAATGAGGTCACAAAGATTCAAAAGTTTCTGTGGTAAAAACCAACTGAATAAAAAAAAAAGTTTAAATAAAAACAACAGCGATATAAGATGAAAGTCAAACAAATGGAAAGTTAAGTTCGTTTTCATAATATAATAGAACATCAAAGCAGTGGTTTCCCCTTCCACAACTGTAAATTCATAACACTGTCAGAAGTTACATACAGGTTACAGTCTAGCCACGTATATAAACAACCATTCACTGTAAAAACACAAATAATATTTCCTCAGCGAACTGAGCAGCAATACACAGGACGTGCTACATCTGAAGTTTTTATTAAATAAACTCGTTTTGATGGATGCATGCTGTGCCATGCTCCATGTGTTAGAGTAATTGCCAGAGGCAGATATATTCTGTTCATTTATATTCCAATGTAACATTCATTTACAGAATGTATGCTGGATAAATAAGCCGGAAGTGATAATAAATGACTGAAAACAACTCTTCTAGAGTAAATTTTAAACAAGACTTTTCTTGTTTTTTAGAAATGAAGTTTGCCTAGCATTTTATGTTTGATATTTTAATGTTTTGTAGAACATTTATGATTTAGAACGTACAATATAGTAAAATAAATCTATGTGTGTTGTCTTCATTTCTGTGAAAGACTCGTGGAGAAATATACAGGGATATTGTACGGGATCACCTTTGACTGTTCTCGTAATCGGTGGGTCCAGTTAGGTGGTTTGCCATCTAGTTAGGTGGTTCTTATGACCAATTGCTTCGCTTTAAGACGTTGTCAAGATGTCGAGGCGGCAGGAGGTGTAAATTCCACTGGAATGCTCAGTCGTGGAAATAAGGTAGAAACCTCTTTTCTGTTTAACACAAATATAAGGAACTCTACATTTACGGAGGACAAGAGTAAGAGAAATCTTAAGTCTATTCCCAAACAGGGTTCTGAACAGACTCTCCCTGTCCAACGTCTCTCTTTCTCTCTATATATAACTTTCATTCGTTTGGCCGAAAATTCCACAGAAAGAACTGTTATATGAACAAATATAATTAGTATTTCCTTATAGTGGTATCTTTTCCCAAAAATCTATTTAAAATGGTCGCCATATTGATGGTTACGTATTAATTGTTAAGTTCAGGAACATGTCCAAACTCTTTATTTTTAAAATGTACAAAAGTTATAGAATATTGGAGAAATAATGCAACCACTAGATGAAAATACAACTTTGTTAATCAGATTTAATTCCAGTATGCTTTAATTCATAGTACAATAATTACTACTAATTAACTGTTGCGAAAAAGTATCTCATCTTTATCTCTTTTAATTAAGAAACACAAATAAAAAATAAAACAGGTTGTTGGAACGCTAGGTAAGAAACTAGAAAGAGTGAAAGGGAAGCCGGGAAAGAAGTTATTCATAGTGGAATACAAAATCGAGAAATAACTTACTTCAATAATTAAATCGAAAGAAATAATTTTATTTCACAAAAATATTTTCCAATTAAAACTGTGCAGGTAGTAAATTTGATTTAATACAATAAAAACTGAGCGAAGTTCTTAGACAAGAATATAGACTATTGGTATTTTTTTCTTTTTTCATTAAATGTTTGATTTTCCACTGCATCATAGATTGAAGGTTTGTTTATTTGGCATTTCTTGATATTCCAAAAGAATTACAGCCTTTGTGTTGAGTGAATTAATTTAAAAACAGATAATAGTTATGGAAATACTTCAATTCAATAGACCCTTTCGTACAAAATATAATATAATAATTTTTCAATAACTGCCTCCTTAATTAAAAATAGTCAATTATATACAAAAATAATGTAAAATAACTCTTACAAGAACCTCAATTAACTTCATTCTAAAAATAATAAAATAAGCAGTACAGAACAACCCTTAAGACTAAGCCTACTTTCTGGATACCTTGGGAAGCTAATAAAAAATGTCCGAGTATGATATTATGTAAAGCAAATATGTGTTATTAAGCTGTTCCAGTAAAAAATAAGTGACTTAATTAAGACGCTCCTTTAAGGGATGAAGCAAAACGTAAATGACACTTGAAAATGGATTCATCCATACGCATAAGTAGACTTTAAGACAATACTACGAATGGCAGAAGAATGCATTCAATTCAATTCGTCTTAAAGAACCCCACGTGTATACTCCACCCTCTTCAGTGATCGATACTGTGCTAATTCTAAATAGTTATGTAATTTTTCCAGTTTTTATTTTCAGTAAAAAAACTGACTTATTTGAGACGACTCCTTTAAGGGACCAAGCGAAACGTAAATAGCTTTGAAAATAGTTTCAACCTACCGCTTAAGCAGACTTTAAGGCAATATTGGGAATGGGAGAATAATGTACTCAATTCAATTCGTCTTCATCTACTCCACCTTCAGTGATAACTTGATATCGGACTGATTTTTTAATAGTTAGTTTTCAAAGTTTCGAATAAAAATTACTGACTCATTTAAGACGAATCCTTTACGGGACGAAGCAAAACGTAAAATAACCTTTGTAAATCGATTGATCCGAACGCAGAAACTCTCTAGTATATAAAGAGAAACAATTTATTTTATAACAACCCATGGCCGAACCATAATTTGAGAAAATATCGTAGTTTTGAGTAATACCACCAAATTTTGAGTAATCAAAAAATATTCGATATATGATAAAATTATGTCTACGTCACAAATTTGATTACAATCTTTCGACGCTTTTGAACTTTAAAGTACTAAACATGACAGATGATAAACAGTCGGACGTAATTGAAAAAAAAAACAAAAAACAGTTTTTTGACTCAGGAAACTTAAAACTATATATCTGGGGGAAAAATTGACATTTGTTTAGACCAATCACAAAAGTTTCTCTGTACTATATGCAAGATTAAGAGCAATACTATACTGAAACTATATTTTAAATATATGACACCTTAAAAGATTAAAATAATATTCCAAGCGATCATTCGTAACATAAAAAAAAAAAAAAAAATTACAAAATATTTCATTAAAAACATTCATTAAATAAAAATTCCAGTTTCAATTCCGTTTGGGGGTGGATGGGGTGAAAAGAAATAACCTGATTCATGTTAGCACTCTGCGTGCAGACTTTTATTTTCTGTTATTCTGATCACGCACAAAGTTACTAAAAAAGTTCTTTTCTTCTAAAAATTTGAAACACATTCCCGCGGCTGATTCGATATTAATGGATGTATTTCCTGCCTCGTACCTTTTCTTTAAAAGATTTATGTTTTACAAATTGATCGGCTAAACATTTTATTTTCTCCAATTCGTAACGGAAGTTGAAAACCTTATAATGATTTTGAAACAATGAGTATTACTGTAGTCAATAATGAATGCTATTTGAGAATCTATATTTTCCAGTTAAGGTGAATATGGAAATCTTTAATCGATTTTCCTGTAATTCTTTATGAATTACTAGAATTTATTTTAATAATTTTTCCTGTAATTCTTTATGAATTACTAGAATTTATTTTAATCATTTTCGAAAATGTGACACTGTATTTATGGAATATATGTATCTCTGATTAAACTCAATACGCATATACCAAAAACAATTGCTACGTAAGACTCAAATTTTTAAAGAATGATATGTAGTGCTCCAATGACATTTTCTTCAAAGTCGTATTGGAGTAATTGGAGGAAGAATTGATAAATATACCGTATAACTAAATTTAGTGAAAAATTAATAATACGATAAACGACAAGTAGCTCACAACGATGTTTGTAAGTAAATCTAAAGCCAGTAACCTAAAAAAGAAAACCTGGGTTTAAATTTAGGCTTGATTGGTTAATACAACTTAGATTATTTTTGTCTTTTTTCTTCTAACCTTAGATGAAAGCAAATTGTAGAGCAAATTTAAATTAGAAACATTTATATTGAAAACAACATCAACATTCTACCCAATTTTAAAAAATGAAACTAACACTGACAAAGATTTGAATATATTACTTAATACTAATTGTTTAAAAATTTTATTAAGTTTTCAAAAGGCAACAACATGTGCTGTTGTTTACACAAATCATGTCTAGTAGTGGTATTACGTCCCTGTACTTTAATATCACGAACCAAAGAGCCGTTAAACTTGAAGTAATTTAATTTTACTTCTATGAAATGAAAAGTTAAAATATTTAAAATCGAAGTGCAAACACGCATTCTTTATCGCATTTAGATGATTGATGTAAAACGTAGCTTGCAGGTACAGCTGCCTGCTTTGCTTCATATTGTTAACACTTCAATTAGATCTTATATTTTTGTCTGAATCTCTTAAAGTAGCAATGGCGACTATATTAATGATGGTGACAGTTCAAGCTTGAACATTATCTTCAAATTTAACTTTTTAATTTCCTTTCCAAAATTCTTGAAACTTTTGTTAATGTTCAAACTGTTAGAATTTCCATAAGGATAAATTGTTTATATTTGTATATCAATTTAAACTGTGTATAAATTTGGATTTTTTTTTAAATGAATGTACTAATTTTGCGCTGGAAAGATAGCTGTTGATAATAGGAAAACCACATCAGAATTTGGTTAAAATAATGAATTTTGTTTATAAGAATAATTATGTGCTTAAACTAAAATTTTATCCGTTTAAGTGTAGTTAATTGGTTTCTCTCTTTTTTAAAGTAGCAAAGATAAATAGTGAAAATGAAATATTTCATCAGTTCAACAAGAAATATTAATTACGGTGTTCCGCAAGGAGGTTTTTTTTTTGTGTTTGGGCTTTTGTGTTTCATCGTTTGCATAAATGATTTGTTAAATTTACAATTAAACTTTAAAATTTATACTTTTGTGGAACATAAATCTTTCTTTTTTATGGCTAATAGTATTAATATTTTGAGAACAGGTGTTTCTAAGGATCTATCTAAAACTTTGGAATATATTATATACAATAAAACTGTGATTAATGTCAGTATATCAAAGTAAATGACATGTTTTTACAAACTGAATTTGTATTGTGGTTTACCTTTTTATATTTCACGTTGTGAATGTGAAATGATTGAAATTGTTTATTTGAGTGTATTTAAGGACTCGGATTTGAAGTGGCGTTCGAATATTACGTACATGAATAGAAAGTTGAGACTAATTAACTGTAATGTATTATATATGAGACGATTTTCAAACAGGAAAATTTGATAATTTTCTATTTCGCGTGGTATAAATGCAAAATGAAATGTGGTATTATTCACAGGGATGTATCTTTTCCATCGGTTGTTGATCGGATCGTTGTAATATATAAAATCTATATGCACACTGTTTGCGGGTAGATGGGATTTGAGAGTTCATTCCTATTGTTCCTATTTATTGATACCTTCAAATTCTAAAAAAAATTTAAATATTATATTTTGATGTTTGTAAAAATGTTTCATCAGACTTTTAATGTTGAGAAACATATTATGCAGACGTAAGGTTACGATTTTAATTTATTGGCAGCTTCTCAAATTATGAAGTCTACTATTAGGAATCAGGGATGTCTTTAAACAATAAAAAAATATGACAATGAGTTTTTGGATATCTCTACTTCAAACTATTTGTTTAAACAAAAAATAAATCTTCAATAAAAACGGATGATTTACGGTGGAATGATTGTTGGTAAATGTTTATAGTGAAAGAATTATTACAGATATTTTAAATATATTTATAATATATATATATATATATATATATATATATATATATAAGTTATTGTGTTTAACTTCCTGAATTTTTGTTCAGATGAGTTTCGTCTTTTGCAAAATGTTCAGATTTTGTTATATTAAAAAAAGTGTACTTTTTTACTATAGTGGTATTTTTTTATTTTTTGTTGTGGTTTATGGGTGTTTATATTCCTTTATGAATACGGTTTGTTCCGGTACAAAACGTGTGTACATAAAAACTTTTACTTTTGGTTGATTCAATAATTTGGAAACCAGTAATACTAATTTTTTATTGTATTTTTATTCAACCATTCGTACTGTTTTCGCAATTGCATGAATTTTACTGTTATGTATATTTTTATTAAATAAAGTGTTTAAAGGTTTGAAATTTAAAATAATTAGTTTTCTACAGATACACTTTCAAAAGTCCCTTACCACACTTGGGAATAAACAAAATAACACAAAAAACAAAAATTTTTGTCAAAAGTAAAATGTTTATTCCTATTAGACCCTTATAGCTATTACAACAACAAAGTTGTCATCTTCAGAGGGAATCTTAACAAAGACTAAATTAAAACTATTTACAACTAAAGTGACCAGTTTCTCTACCCCACTCCTCTGGTGCATTGACCTATCAACAATAGGGTTGGCAGTTCAAACACCTGTACTGTTACCTGGAATGGGGAAGGCCCAATCCTCTAACAAACAAAGATGTTTTAGAATTTACAAAATAATCATCCCTAAACTAATTATCTAAACATATTAACTAAATAATAATAGTAGATACAATTTTTTTTTTTTTTTTTTTTTTTTTTTTTTTTTTTTTTTTTTTTTTTTTAAATACATGGATATAACTATTATCATAACATATTAAACAAAAATACGAATAATACACGCTATGTTACAAATTCTATTAACATATTAAAATGAGATACAAATATTTACTTTTACAAGAATAAAAAAATTAAAATTTAAAAAAATTAATAATTTTTTAAAATTTAAAAAAACCACTATGCTGAAAATACCATAACAACATAAAAAGGTTACAAAAAATTGTATCTACTATTATTATTTAGTTAATATGTTTAGATAATTAGTTTAGGGATGATTATTTTGTAAATTCTAAAACATCTTTGTTTGTTAGAGGATTGGGCCTTCCCCATTCCAGGTAACAGTACAGGTGTTTGAATTGCCAACCCTATTGTTGATAGGTCAATGCACCAGAGGAGTGGGGTAGAGAAACTGGTCACTTTAGTTGTAAATAGTTTTAATTTAGTCTTTGTTAAGATTCCCTCTGAAGATGACAACTTTGTTGTTGTAATAGCTATAAGGGTCTAATAGGAATAAACATTTTACTTTTGACAAAAATTTTTGTTTTTTGTGTTATTTTGTTTATTCCCAAGTGTGGTAAGGGACTTTTGTAAGTCTATCTGTATATATTGTCACCACAGTGCTCTGGTCTTTGTTTAATTAGTTTTCTGTTTAAATCACTTTTATAAGATTCACGACTGTTCAAATGAGCCATAATTCGTACGTTTGATTTGAAAACGAAAATCTCATTGAGTCATCTGATTAAGTTGCACGATGAAAAAATACCAAAGTACGAGGATCTTTCAATCGGATCAGGACTTCCTTCGCTAGCAAACAGTTTTTACAAATCTCATTTTTGATATAGAACGCCATGTGATCTAAAAAAACCACATATTAACACAAGAAATGGAAAACAAACTATTTGATCATAGGATATACTAAAATAAATTTTAAATACCTAGAAGAATTTTTTTTAATATTCTGTTTACAGTATAATAAATCATTGTAATACTGCTGTTAACTACCGCAGCACTGTATTGCTCTGGTCATTGTATGCAAATCGACAAATTGCAACAAATTTTCTGTTTCAAGTGCAACGTAGAAAAAACTTTATTAAAATAAATTTAAAACAAAAATACTATCGACGTTTCTATTTAACACGTCTGAAAACACAATTTTCACTAAACTGTACACTAGTGCTGCATGGTTAGAGAAAACATGAATAATTCTGTCTTGCAGTAGCATTTTATATGAGCTGCTCTAGTTTAAACAAAAATGATCCTCTATCTTGTCAGTGATTAAATTTAAATTGACCTCGAAACTGTCTACATTTATAATGGGATACTAATATAGAATACAGTCATCACTCTGAATATGCCATATTTCATTTTACGGATAAATGAAAGACATAGGGTTTTTTTTAGCAAGTGCAGTGTGGCAAATGTTTTTGTATTGTATTTTTTACAGTCCTGAGAAATACAGAAAGGATTGTATATCTCTTGAACAAATAATAGCAAAAAAAAATCGGTTTCTTATTTGGTCAAATTGAATTACGTGTTTGTATAATATAGCCAAATTTTGCTGGCCCATAAATTGGAACTCAACCCCCTTCTAAAAACGTAAATTAACAATTTTATACGTAAATCTATTATTTTTATTTCAGAATTACGAATGAAAATAACACTTTAGAATTATTAATAAAAAAATAAAATTAAAAAAATAACCATTTAGAAGCAACTCTCAAAAGTTGTTGATATTCACAATTTTTAATCCTTCAACCAAAATGAATTTTGTAATCAAAAGATTTGTGATAATAAAATAGCAATATTAATACTTAGATAGATTCCGAAAATATTTTTTATCTTTTGATTTACTACACACCTTCTGGAAGGGCTGTTTTCTAGCTTCAAAATTAGGCTTTGTATAAAAATATAGGTAACTTTAGACTAATGGTTTTTCGGTCGAACATTACATTATCAGCAGATCATTTTACCCCGTAATTCTAGACTTTCCCATCGCATTTTTTCAAATTTCAAAATGATGAGATCATTATTTAATGTCCCTAATCAACGTAGCAGCTATTTGAACAATCCGGTACGGAAAATAATTTTAAAATGACATATTTTAATTATAACAAGGAATTAAATTATAAATTCCAGCCAGACCTGTTCTGGAAAATAGATTAATGCAGTTGTCTGATAAGCTTCGATATAATCTGACTGATATCTCAATTAGTTAAGCATCAATACTAATTTGGAATACCCGTCAGTATGGAATTATTTCCTTGCTTGGGAAGAGTCCCAAAACAATTTCAATAATTAATAGGCTTTTTTAATATAAAAAATAGACTTATTACGTACGATCTTACTCGCAACGATTTCTGATACTTTGATATATCTAATATCTACTTTATATAATGCCAACCCGATGTACTTGGTGCTTTGGAACCGATCAGTAAATATATAAATGTGACATTAACTAATACATTATATATTTTTCCCTTCACTGATTAAATAATTACGAATACATTTTAATAGTGTCACGAGTAGGCCTACTCTGTGTTAGTGTTTCCTGTGATAACAAATAAACCAATCAACAGTAACTTATAAAAAACATCAATTATATTAACAAGAGATGAGAGATATAGTATGAATAGTAGAGGAATCGAGAATAGTGCAATAAAACTGAGATACAATTAAGAATACCGACTTCCATAATTGAATTGAAAAGGAAATAATTTTACTTGAACACATATTTACTGATCTTATTTGGTTGTGTCTTCAAGCGATAGCTTCTATTCAGTAGATATCAAGATTTAATCCTGGAAATACAGCCACTGGCATGACCTTGTTATTTTAAAATATCCATCACAGATAACAAATATACTGTTACAAGAAAATTAAATACTATTTTTCTTTTATGTTCTTTAGAAAATAATAATAGGAATTTTTCAAAACTTCTATTGTTGTTTTACTACTATTTAAACTTCTAACATTTTGAAAATGAAAAAGCAATACAAAAGTAAATAAACTAGAACAATAAATAAGTTCTCAATACGATTGACTCCCCCCTTATTGATTTGAACTTTTATAGTACTTAAAAAAAAAACAAATCTTAAAATTGTTTTGAATTGTATAACTTTGCAGTGTAAATTGTTTATTTTACAAAAATTAAAAATGTCAGAATAACGTTAAAACGTTCCTAAATAACTTTTACGTTTTAATAACATTATCTTGGAAGGTTAAATTAAACATTTTTAAAATGTAAAGTTAACATAAGTATGATTTGTCTGAATATGTAGAACAACTACCAATTTGAAACTTATGAATGGAGTCAGCATTTTAATTGCATCTTTATTATTTTGATTTTTTATTCAGTTTGGTAAAAAGGTAGTTATAATTTTTTCAAACTTATAGAAAGCGCTGATAGAATTTGAATATTTAGAATAATCAGTGTTGAGATTTCTAAAGTGATGTATGTTTGTTTTGTGTCCACACCAACTAGGCCAAAAAAGTAATTTTATAAAATATCTTTACAGTCAATGATTTCCCAATAAACATTAAACTGATTTTGTTTCGTTATTAACTGTAAAAGAAAAATTCAATTTTTTCAAGTTTTGTTCCATTAAACTCTAATGATTTCAATAAGATATATTGTTCAGTTTTTAATAAAAGTATTAGATTTCAAAAATATATGCAAACACAAAGATAAAAAGAGACCTTTATATAGCTTAATATATTCTCCTAAATTGGATACACACTTAAAATGAATGAAGTATAAAGAATATTTAACTAAAGGTATTTATAAAGCCACAACACAAAAAAAACAATTATTTTGACACAAATGTGAAACACTTGAAAGAAGTAACCCCCGAAAAGAAAAAAATAATACAACTATTTAGTTTATCGATAATTAATATTAAAAGTGTATAGTGTCAATACTTCGGGAAAAAAATAATGTAAAACGTTTGTAATATTGAAACTCCAACCCTTTATTACGTCGACAAATGTTTCTGTTTCTTTGCTTCTGTATAAATGACTAAAATAAACAAATTTTTATTTAGAATATTTTTCTCCACAATTTATACTAAAAGCAAAGAAAAATGATTCAATTTAAATATTTAAGTATAACAGGACTGTTTTGTAATAAACCTTAGAACTACTATAATATTCTAAATCTTTTCAAATTAACGTTACATTCAATCCAACGCCTTTAAGTTTTACATTTCAACAAAATTTTAGAAACTTCCACAGGGCAAACATTAAGAAGCCGGTGTTGGTTAGAATAACAACTTTTGAATTTGTTGGTCTATCTCACATAACACTTCCAAGTTGATATCAGTAAATCGAATCCGCTCGTGTGAGCCGGCAGTTTCTGGGTAAATAGGATGATTAGCACTGCTGAAACTTAGGCATCTCTAAGTTGAGATCTGTAAAGTAGATAGTTAACCCATTGATTTGGTTAGTAAGGCGGTATAAGGATTGTTTTTATGCTTATATACTTGCTTCATTACGATTCAGACACCACCGTTTTAGGGCTTGTTTAAACAAACTGCAATGCATTTTTAAAACATACAATTTTTAATTTGGGAGTGAAGTTTTCTATTAAATTCAACTGTTTAAAACTGTTTTATTCCGGTAGCTGTAGTATTTTGCTAATTGTTAATAAGTTAATGTTGTTACCATTTTTTAATTGTTAATTTCTTACCATATTTTGATAATGTTTGGAAATTCCCTCCTTTTGTGTAAAATTGAAAAAAACTAAAGATAGGCTACATTTCTAAGCTACGGAAAACATACATACTGATTTCAAGGTTTGTCAAGTAGGAAATTTTTTTCTTCCGGTAGCTACTAGATTTAATTCATTTTCATTTATTAAATTTTTATTGTATTACATTGTAACGGTTCTATCCCAGAATCAGAAGTAAAAGTCAGTAATCAAAATGCCTTTTTTACAAATTATAGTACTTATTTTGTTGTCCATTTTTCGCTCTTCTATCTACTCTAACCTAGAGATTGTCATAGACACATTCCATGTGTATATTTAGTTCACCTTTCATTTTACAATAAGGATAATATTATCATAACATTCACATACAGTGATACTAAAATTAAAGTGGTAAGTATCAAGAAACTAGTGAATATGTGATGGACAAGAAATATAAAGTTATATCTGCAAAAATATGTTATTATTTTTTTCAAAGATAAGGGGTTCTAACACAGAATCAGAAGTAAAAGTCAGTAATCAAAATGCCTTTTTTACAAATTACAGTACTTATTTTGTTGTCCATTTTTCGCTCTTCTATCTACTCTAACCTAGAGATTGTCATAGACACATTCCATGTGTATATTTAGTTCACCTTTCATTTTACAATAAGGATAATATTATCATAACATTCACATACAGTGATACTAAAATTAAAGTGGTAAGTATCAAGAAACTAGTGAATATGTGATGGACAAGAAATATAAAGTTATATCTGCAAAAATATGTTATTATTTTTTTCAAAGATAAGGGGTTCTAACACAGAATCAGAAGTAAAAGTCAGTAATCAAAATGCCTTTTTTACAAATTACAGTACTTATTTTGTTGTCCATTTTTCGCTCTTCTATCTTCTCTAACCTAGAGATTGTCATAGACACATTCCATGTGTATATTTGGTTCACCTTTCATTTTACAATAAGGATAATATTATCATAACATTCACATACAGTGATACTAAAATTAAAGTGGTAAGTATCAAGAAACTAGTGAATATGTGATGGACAAGAAATATAAAGTTATATCTGCAAAAATATGTTATTATTTTTTCAAAGATAAGGGGAAGTTTTGTAACCTTTCAAATATTGACATTGAGGCTTCCACCTCTAGTGACATATTAGTTTTCAAAGCTGTTAGTTTAAATAATAGTCTATGGTTCATGCTATTGAAATTATTCTCTAAATGGTATTTCCTCCTGGTAACGCTCTCCATTTGTTAAAAAATGCCTCCGCTCTAGTCTCCCCGTCACCTAAAGGCTACCATCGACTTCTTCTATGTTTATCTTGTGCGATTAGATTTAGCCTTCCTCAGGATCCCAGTTTAGATTTTACTCTTTGGAATTATATTAACTTTTAGCTCTTGATGTATCCTTAAGACTTGTTCTCTATTGGTAATACTGTTTAGCCACCAACCTTTGACGCTCTATCTAACACACCTGCAGCTTACTTAAATTTTTTTTACCATTTAAATTTAACAACCAATCAACAAGATGGACTTTAGAGTCCAAATGATTTAACCAATCTTGGTAAAACTTGAAGTGGAGATCTATTGCCCATTTCGTTTAGGAGACGAGTCATCTAACATAATTTGTTTTAGGGTTGTGTAGAAAATAGTTTATTTATTCAAATAATTATCTGTTTACTAACGCATACATGAGAAGGATAAATTTAGATTAGATTACCATATTTATCCATTAAAACGTTTACTGTAGTGAAATGATTAAGTTTAAATAATAAATATGATGTAAAACTTTATGATTCTACTTTAGCAACAATTGAGGTTAACACTGCTAATACGCGATGACAGGAAATCAATAGACTGAGCAGACTTGTAAAAAAACTAAACTATAGATGTTGTTTTTCTGTACTTTATTTTCAGAATCTAGGTCAATTGAATTACGTTTTAAAAGTGGTTCGTGTTTTTACCAAAAGTAGGTTATTTGCATTACATTCAGAGAGATTAGGGTGTCGTTACACGTGGAACTTAGCAACCAGTTATTGTTTGCCTTAGCAACAGTGAAAAAATGTTAAGGACCATGTGATTTAGTTTGTCAGTGCTATTGTATTACCGAATATGTAATCTAGATATGTCAGCTGTGATTTAATACATACAGTATTTTAAAACTCTACGCTATATACAGAGTGTTCCCAGAAGTAATGTGTCAAACTTTGGGAGGTAAAATGATGAAAACGATTCTGTGAATGTTCTTTTGAAAGTGTTTTATATATAACTGATAAAGGACGTATTGGTATATTGATACAATGTTTTACTGATGGTAGTTTGCAGAGTTACCACCAGGGGCTCTCTATAGTGGACTCTCTAGAAATCGTGAGGAAACCTAGCTGGATTTATACCTTTTTATTATGTTGTCTTGTGTTAAATCCCTCTTTTCATCTTTCCTATTAGTAACACTTTCCTTTGCCAACACTTATACTTTTCCGATCCTAACGTTCTTAGAGTATACGAGTGTTAGGTGTATTAATTTTATAACTTGTCTACCTAATTTTGTAAGGTGATGATGACTGAGAGATTTTTTTATTTTCAAATAACGAGAAGGACAGTATAAAAAGTAACACAATATCTTATTATTTTTAATTTAACACTTTCAAATACTGTTATTAAAATATCAAAGTTGTAGGATATGGTATTAAATTGTAGGATAAGTTTCCCGTTACTCCAAATATGCGACGCTTTTTAAATATGAAACCATATTTAATTGTCTATTTTATAGTAAACCTTTACAAAATACAATAAGCTTGAGGAAATCTAAAGTGTGTTTTAGTAAATTAGCGAGATTCAGTTTTTTAAGTATCTTGGACTTACTTTAAAAAAATATCGCCCTATTCAACATTGAAAATGGTAAATATTTTGTATCTTTTAAAAATTAGTGGTTTTTTAAAGGCATTTATATGTTTTACTAAATTACCAAGATTTACTTTTTTAAGTATCTAGGCTATACTTCGACCGACAGTTCAACTTTTTCAGATATGTATTAAATAATAAATTGTGTTTCACTTTAAATAGTAAACACAATCGATTGATCGATTCTTTATTATTAAAAGAAAGATCGAAAGAATGCATCAGCCTGAGTAGGGATAAACTGAAGACACTGATAGGGTTTCTATCCGGATATTGTAGACTCACGGAACTACTTTAGAAAGATCAGAATAGAAAACGAGGGGACAGGCAGATTCCGCCGAGAGTATTTGGGAAGACCTCACAATATCTATTAGTAAAATGTGGTGCAATAATACACAAAAGAGCTTGATGTCGGAGAGAGTACCAGAGGATATAGGCCTATCTATCCTTGGCCCCCCTACATGTGTTGCACTTCTCAGTAGAGTTGGAAGTTAGGGGTTTCTATAGATGGGAGTTCCCTGTTTCAGCAGAAGTAGGAGACACAATAGATCTCTGAATGTCCCAGTGTATTACAGCCCCACATTACAGTTGAATATAATATTATTCATAAATTTCACATTGGGAAACGCGTTATGCAGTAGCTGAATAACGAAGACGTAAATATACAGGCGAAATAATAACACAGGATTTCGTTTCATTTGTTCAATAATCAATCGAATATAGATCATGTTTGCGCTCAGTTTAAATAATCACTACGGATGGATGTGAAATGTAATCTACAAGTATTATCAACTTAACATAATTATCTATTCTGAACATTTGCATTCGACATTAGCTGATTAATTTGCCTTATTGCCTTTAAACCAGTAAATCAGTTAATTGGAATGTATTACTTTACCACCTCCTGTTAATATTGCTGTCAACAAAATGAACGTAACCTAACTTTTCCATATTAGCTTATCTCTTTATTTACGTCGAAATATTGAAGAGGTGTCAGGTAAGACCTAGACTGGTTGCAGTGTAAAGTATACCAGTGGCCCTAGTCTAGTCCTTCAAATGAAAATATTTTAAACAAATATTTGGATTGGGTTATATCTCAAGGGTTTTTTATTTAGTTTTTTTACTTTAAGTCAAAATTCAATAATCCGGGTTTTCTGAACATCGGCTTCATTTTGATCAAAATTTGCTAAAAAAAGTAGCCTCTAAGGCCTCAAATTGATTACCATAATTCCTAATCTATTGGTTAAGTGGTACTGGTAACTACTGGTAAACAATAGAAACTAAAAGTTTATGAAGTTGTTTTAAAATGCGTAACTTCTCAAATTCGGCAGTTTTATTAACATTTTGGTAAAATGTGTGGATTATTCAAATCAGTTTGCCAAATAGAAGAAACTCTTGGTGCTTCAATGAAAGTAATAATGGGCTACAAAAAAGAAGGAATTAAACTCGATTATT
Organism: Aphrophora alni; assembly: GCA_963513935.1. Classification (NCBI taxonomy): domain Eukaryota; kingdom Metazoa; phylum Arthropoda; class Insecta; order Hemiptera; family Aphrophoridae; genus Aphrophora; species Aphrophora alni. The sequence goes on along the minus strand of OY740767.1, from coordinate 146,867,270 downwards.
GTTTAAATATTTGATTTCAGGGAAATACAATCTATGGCTACAAATGGCTTATGGTACAAGGAAACCAAGCTTATGCTTTATTTAAATCTTAAAATCTTTTTCAAAATGTTGATAAGTGATAAAACATTCCATACCACCTCTTCTCACATAAGCAATACTTGTGGACAAACTCAACAATAATGAAAATTAAATTTTTCCCAAAAATAAATTAGTATGAAGACATGTTTTGAGAAATGGCAACGAATATTATTTTTGATTTTGGAAGGTTTACAAGAAAAATTTAATGCAAGGTCTTAGCACCGTTTATTTTTAATACGACTACTAATGATGTTATTTTAAAAAGATATAGTTTGGTAACACCTTACACGGGCAATACTTCATCCGGCTACTCCCCCCCCCCCGCATAATCTTCTTGGGTTCTATTCATTCTTTCATATATTTTAAAAGGTGTTTCCTTAATCAACTCTTGCTTTCTTCTGACACAGACCCTATTAAAAGGAGTATGAGATGGCCCTTGGCATAGCGTATTTTACGAGCATAGGGAAGGAAACACAAATTACATTCATAACATAACTTTTCGACATTGCCGATCCAACCTTCTACTACGAGCCAGGATCTCCATCTCCTATAACTTCAACTTCGCCTCTGACTGTTTGGCAGTGCTTCTAATAGATTTCATACCTTCGATGGTCCTAGGAGTCGCGATATTTTTAGCTAAATACGTAAACAAAAAGACAATAAAATTAATGTATTTTTAAAGAAATCCCTCTTTCTGTTATTTTTCAGCTGTAAACATTATCCTTCAAATTTTTTTGTTAGAATATATTTAATAAACTGTCACAGATAGTCATTTAAATCTATGTACGTAAAAAACTTACTTGCAGCAGAAAAAAAATCTTTCCTAAATAAAACAAGACTCTCCATAAGCCTAATTGAAATTCTGTACATAAATTTTCTTTAGCTTATGTCAATATATTTACTGTCTATCTCTTTGTTTTTAAAGTTTCGGTCTTCCAAATATTACACAAGTGATTAAGACAATTTAATGAAAAAGATCAACATCACAGACATCATGAAAACACTAATTTTAAACAGTTGATTCAATACAAAAGTTTACACTGAAATTATATTATGTACCGGTATATAAAAATACTTTGCTGTTTGTTTATTATAAATGATTCCGGAAATATTGGAATCTTAAAACAACCGGAAGAAATACCTTAGCATAAAAGCAAAGTTTCATTTCATCTTATTTCATTACTCAGATCTCTACTCACACATGCCACTTTCTACACTATACATACATACTAGTTACTCTACTATACATACAAGTTCCAGCAGTGCTAATCGTCCAATTTGCCCAGATAATGTTGCAGCCACACTCGTAAATTCGAGTTACTGATATCACTTGGAAGTCTTATGCGAGATAAACTAACACATTCAAAAGTTGTTATTCAGATCAAAACCTGCTCCGTTGATGACCCCTAAGGAAATTTCTAAAGTTTGGAAGCGTTGGAAGAGTTAATCGTTTATTTGGAAATATTTAACGTATTCTGGTAGTTCTACCGCTTAAGATAAGAACTTTTAAATTATATCCAGACGTTCAAATTGAAACAATTTCCTGTTCTTTTAATTTAAACTATGGAGAAAAAGGTGGTGGTATTTGAAATAAAATTCATTTAAATCAGCCATTTTTAGTTGAAGCAGTGAAAGACAAAAATTGTCTACGGCAGTTTTTTCTGGAGGTTTCAACATTGTAAAATGTCTACCAAGTTTTTCTTTGATTTTAATAATGTTGTTTGGATTTATTATTCTTTACATTTCATTCTAATTTATATGATGTTGGGAGAGACCGATTTGAGAATTTTGAGTTAATGTTGTTGAGGTAATAACTTCTTTGTAATATGTTTTTTATGATAGGAAATTTTAGGAATGACGATTATATTTACGTGCAAATTTAGGAAACGAAACCTCAAAAACCTAATTAAAACAAAATCAGTTTAACGCTTTTTTAGAAATATGTCCAATGAGTAAAAAAGTCGTTTTTGGAATGATGTGTATCAGGTGTGCGTTGTTTATAGTGTGCGCAGACCAAACGTGTGCACAGATTTTAATACAATTCGGTAAGTGATCATATTATGGTCTTATTTCAAGACCTTATTGTGAAATAAATCGATATTTATAAAGCTCAAATATTAATTGGGGGTAGCTTCCTTAAGAATAAAAATAAAAGAAAGTTTTTCTCAAAGTCGGTTCTAACGATATTGATCAAATTTTGCTTCCAAGGACCCAAACAAAACGTATTGTTAACCACCTCTCTTGAAATGCCAGTTACTAAGTTAGTGAAAAGCTAATACAAAATTGGCTATAAAGCTGTTTAAAATTCGTAACGTCACAAAATTGGTTCAATTATTGAGACATTAATTTTAGGATAAATCATAACCACGTTTCCTTGCGATTTCAAAATGGCGACAGTTTAAACAACATTAAAACATCAATGTTTTAAAGAAAACTCTTTCAAATATGTTTCAGAAAATAAAGAAGAAAAAATTTTTAATTTTCTTGTAACAGTATATTGCGATCTGTGATAGATGTTTTAAAATAACAAGGTCATGCCAGTGGCTGCATTTCCAGGATTAAATCCTGATATTTACTCAATAAAAGTTATCGCTTGAAGGCACAAGCAACCAAGATCAGTAAATATTTGTCTCCAGTAAAATTATTTCCTTTTCAATTCAATTATTGAAGTCAATATTCTCTATCTTTATCGGAGGTTTTTGAAATATTCTCGATTCCTCGTTATTCACTCTTCTTCCAACTCTTTTATCGGTAATAAATATGATAATTTTATAAGTTATGGCTTAATGGTTCAACTGTTCATTTAAAAATATTATTACACAAGGCTACAATATTGGATACTAGTAACTTTACTTATACTTCGTAACTGTTTATAAGTTATATTATATTATTTGTATTACATTATTTACATATTCATAGATAAGAGAAAATTATTGTTATGATGTTGATTATTAAACATTTCTAATATTGCATTTTCATAAAGAATTGCGTAATGATAATTTTGATATTAGAGCAGTTTAGCTGTAAACAGATGAGAATGATGACTGTATTGTCGAAATGTACGTAAGGTTATTGTAATAAACATACTAGGCTATGTTCTTTTTTTCTTGTTATCGTTTCGAGGAATCCTTATTTTCCTTATTGATATTTTTATGTTACAAATTTTATAATTATTTGAAGGATAAGTTTATGATAATTTTACTTTATACTGTTTTTTTTTTTTTAATTTTTATTTGAGAAATCATTATTTTCTCATTCATATTTTTACATTACAATTCTTTAACTATTTGAAGGAATTTATATATATATATTAGGTTATTTAAAACGCTAAGTTGCATCTAAAATTTGAACTCCATATCATTTACGGTTAAAAATATATGTTTTGTTTTGTTATAAACATAAAATGGCTGGTAGATAGAAAAATAAGAATTTTATAAAATATTTTCACAAAGACTTTTTCATTGGTTGTGTGGAATAAGCTACTTAAAATTCCTGAAACATTTATAAACACTCTGTATATATATATATATATATATATATATATATATATATATATATATATATATTAATAAGTTAATTTCCTGTGAATGACTCATAATCAATATTCGATTAAACACTTTCGGTATTATTTACAAATGGCAACGTAAAAAAATATCTTGTGAAAAATAGGTTGTTCGAAATTTATATTTTACAGTCATAACATGTTAGAAAAGTACATAACAAATCTGGTTACAATATTCGGTGAAATTTAATTAAATTCCACCGAAATTTTGCAAGCTCAAGAAGAAGCCCCCCTTCCCCAGAAGGTGTATCTAAAAATCATTATTAAAAAGTTAAGAAATATGGCCTTAATTATATGATTTTAGTCTATTTTATTCTTTAAACTATTTAGATTGGGCTCTTAATTTTTTTCTAAGGCTGAATATTCTAATAATCCAACAACTATTGACAGAACATTTTCTATGTTACATATTTTTTTAAAGCGCATAAAATAAAATCTTTCTAAAGAGGGAATTTATAGAATTCTTGTTTTAAAAACATTTAGGCTTGTGTGACAATCTATTTGTAAGACCTTAGTAACAGTGCTAAATAAGTAGCTCAATTCTTTTTTACCGGTTTTATTTAGTTTAAATGTTATTAAACCAATTTTCAACACTCTTTCTTTCAAAACCAATACAATTGAACTTCCTCTATATAGTGGCAATACAGAAATATTTTTCCATAATGTACTACTAACCAATAAAACTTACATACTGATGACAATTGTTCGTTTCATTGGTTAAATTACGGGAACATCGAATGATGCATTCACCACTAGAATGTGTCATTATAAATGTAGACATATTCGAGGTTCATTTGAATCAAATCATCGACAAGAGCTGAGTAAGAGGAGATTTTTTTCTTTTTTTTTAATAAAAACAGCTGATATTAAGTTCTACCGCCAACGAATTCATTATTCATGTATTATATCACCAGCCAGCGTCAGTTTATGTATGAATAACTTTATCAGGTTTTTAAATAACATTCAATATTCAAACAGTTTAAAACGTTTAATGGAAATTTTATTTCCTCTCGTGTTAAAATAGAAAGCAGTCATGTGGATAATAATTTGTTATTGAATTATTTAAAAGAAGGTTTATTTTATATTGCACAATGGGTGTTCTTACCTAGAGAGACCACTGAAAGATTACGTAGAGTGTTTTAGTTTGCTACGTAAACAGAATCTTAGTCAGAGGTAAGTACTTAAATTTATTTTTCTGTTTCAACTTCGATTTATTTCGAGTTAATTTCGAGATTAATTCAAGTACTCTCTTTAGTGTTATAGTTGTTACTTCTTTTTATTGTCACCGTCTCCTCTTCTTCTGACCAGCTGGAAGCTCCGGCTGGCTGGAGACCGCGTACACTTTAGCCGAATCTTGTCAGGATGGGCCAAGGAGTCGGGTTAGGACGCTAAATGAACGCACGCAAGTTAAATTAAATGTTATATTTTATTTTAGCGCCGAATTAGAAGATTACAGTAATAATTATAATTTATAGAAAAATACATAAAGGCTAGATAAAAGGCCTTAATAGTGGCCGAAAAGTATACCGATTAATTTAGATAGCACGTGGCCGAAAAATGGACTGACCTCGTCCCGTAGCGGTCAGCCGTTCAACCTTCTTCTCGCGGCTCTCTGAAGTCTGAACAGCTTCTCTCCCGGCTCGCTGGTTCAAGCACTCCACTCCTCGTCTCTCCCCCCCTTCTACGTAATCTTGCACTGCTCAACAAAATTGCAAGTGCCAATTGATATTTTATTATTTTAGAATCCCTTCCCATTACATCCTAATTTATTCTTATTATAGTTTTTTTTTGGTGGGCTCCTTGGCTGGGCCACATTACTGACTCAATGTATGAAGTTAAAGTTATTGGTAATCGTAGAGTATTTTGACCTCTATTTTTAATGATTCAGATTTCATGGCTTCAGGAAATAAATGAATTTCGACATGCCGTCCAAACAATATATATATATATATATATATATATCGTGAGGTGGGTGTTACGGAAAAAAGTTTGAGTAATGACTATCTTTAAAAGCCTAAATCATTATTTTATGGAATTATACTAATTGTTAATAATGATATCATTACCCAGAAAATACCAAAAAAGAAAAAAAATCCCACAACATGTTCAAAATGGCGATTATTGTTTTAATAGTAATTACGTTTAATAGAAATCATTTTAAATATTCACCTTTTTGAAAATGGACGAAATAGAGTCTTGGTATTCTGATACACTGTTAAAAGGTTACAAAATATTGTTTATACCAAATCTTCACTCAATATAATATATACCCCCAAAGATATAAAAACATTAAATTAAATAATAAACAAAATTATTACCGAGAGTTGAAAAACGATTCGTTTTATATTTATATAAACTTCTTATATTTAGCTCTAGAATGATCTAAAAACTGCCGAGAAATTTTAAATCACCTTGCATAATTTTGTTTCGGTGAAAACGAATTACTTATAAATTAAAGATAATTCATTAGGACTGTAAGTAGCGTACAGGATCTTAGCTTTCAATCTATTTAATATGCGGAATGTTCTCCCTTCAACCCATTTCTCCAATCTTCCAATTACAAAAGGATAAAGGTAACAGAAACGTGACGTTTGTCTTAAATAGTAACTTAGTTTGTGACTAATAATAAAATGTCTGGGAATTATTTTTATAATATTTAAAATGATGAATTAAAACAATATTTATTACAAATATATATCCTTTTCCTTTCTCATACATACAGAACGTCTCATGAAGAAAGGGAAAGGATTTTAGAACTTGTTTTACGGATAAAAATAAAGAAACAATTTCGTAAAATAAGTAAACATATATTCTAAAATGGGTAATTTTCTATCTAGTTGCCAGTTTGTGTTTTGAACAAAATATTCGTTTCTTTTGATCGGCGAATGATACGGAAATTCTACTGAGAGTTAAATAAAAATTACTAGACTCATAGAAAAGTTACGTTCTAGGTTATTCATGATTGTTTTATCTTGAGTTTTTGACGATAACACAAATTATTATCATCTGACTTAAAAAAAAACATAAATATATTAACTAACAATTAAATTACCTTTATTAGTTTCCGTCAGGTGACTTCTTTTTTAAAACACTAACGCGTTTCAAAGCATCTGCTCCATCTTCAGAGTTATTTTTCTTTTCACTCAGTTGAGATCGTTAACACATTAAAATAAAACATAAAAACTAGGACATCGATATGATGCGCATCCCAAGTATCGCGTTACGATAAGTGATGTATAAATTATTAATAAATATATATTTATGTAAATTTCCGTGTGTTTTTATGTTTTATTTTAATGTGTTAACGATCACAACTGAGTGAAAAGAAAAAGAACTCTGAAGATGGAGCAGATGCTTTGAAACGCGTAAATGTTTTAAAAAAGAAGTCACCTGACGGAAACCATTAAAGGTAATTTAATTGTTAGTTAAAACAATATGGACTTGGATACTACAACATGATTCTTAAAATAAATATATTATTTGTCGTTAAAAGAGGAAACTTATTGCCACTTTATATATATTGTAAATTGAGTGTTAACATTTTTTTAATTATTAAGGATAATCGGTTAAATTGAGTCTTTATAACACTAAATAGCAACAAAATAACCAACACTGTATCATTTGCCTTTCAAAAGATAGGAATTATTTTATAACAACACAAAATGATGTTTAGATAAAAACTAACCACTTATGGGTGTATAAAATTTTGTCCGTTTCTCCGCGAACCTCACTGTTGGCAGATAGATAACTCATCTCCTCTCTACCATATAACCTCAAGTACGTTGTAAAATGAATGATAAAATAATCGACGTCAAGTTTCATTGTTGTAACCTTTTTGATGTCCCCCTGAGTGGTTGTTGGAAAAGAGTTTTTCTGTCGTATGTCCAATGCTCTACAGCCCGAACGCGTATCATAGGTTTGTACATATTTAATGATTTTTTTCCGCTTTTTCGATAACGCAAAATTTGTTTTCATAAGAGAAGATAACAAAAAATTACGATTTTCTCAAATTTGACTCAAACGATTTTGTTAGAATTTTTATCAAGGGTTTTAAAGAACACAAATAAAAGTATTTGGAGCCATCAAATGGTTATATTCTGTTTTTACTGTAAAAAAAAACAAAAAAAACAAACAATAATAATAAAATAAAATCATTAAATGGTGTTGTATAAATGAAATAATTTCCCAAAATCAGTTCTACTGCTTTTGTTTAAATTTAAGTTAAATATGATCCTAAATTATCCTAACTGTGTAAAACAGCAAATAGGCTAACTGTTACGAAATAACTTGCAAAAACAAAAATAAAACTAGACTGCGATCTATAGATTTAGTTTGATCTTTGTAAAATATATTTTTTTTTCTTCTGAGGACACAAAAGAAGCAAGTTATTAATTATATATATATATATATATATATATATATATATATATATATATATATTGGACTGCGTCCATTGTTCATTTTCACTCTGCTTGAAAACTACTAAACTGAAAATTTAGGGGCCAAAATAATTTAGTAACTTTTTATTTGGTTTTATAGTTGGTTGAATGAGAAAGTTTACACAATGTTTTTGTATTCATTATTTTAACTCTCTTTTAAATTGTAAAATAGTTAAATTTAATATAACCTTCAAAATGTTAATATTTGTGACCGATTAGACACTACCTGGGTGTCAATACTTGTGAATAAAGTTATTTTTTTAGGAGTAGAGTAGGCAATCTAACAACACCAATCTCAAGTAGGCCTACACAAATGATTATAAGTATATTCTATTAACATCAACTAATTACTGTATATACAAAAGAGTTAGCACGTGAGATAAAAAGTTTTATTATTAATATTAAGTTGTAAAGTAGCAAGTTTGTAAAAACTATGAAGAGACAAACTTTTTTAATTATTTATAATTTAATTAGTAAGGTATTTGGTATTTTAATGAATCAGATTATCAAGTTCATTAGAAGCGTTATTTTCAACAAGACATTTTTATAAAAACTTGCGAAACTTTTTGAACAATCAAAAACGTACAGGGTGTTGCAAATATTTTGTTTCCAAATTCCAGGAGGTGGTTTCCTACATCAAAACTAAGAAAATGTTCCTATAAACATATGTCAGGAATTGCATAGTTCTCAGATATCTATAATTTTGTTTTCACAAAATATTTTTTTTATTTATAGAACGGTTTGACGGATTGCCAACACTATTCAGGGTGCCTAATAAGGTAAAGAAGAATTTTCAAAAAAAACACAACCGAATCCAATTTTTAAAAATGGTGATAGCTTAAATTAAAAAAAATCTAAATAACTCAAAACGTTTTATGGAAATTGTTATGAATAATTTCGAGACAGTTTTGCAGCTCTTTTAATTTCCTATCCAATGTTGTAATTGTCAAAAAATCGGAAGAAAAATTATAGTAGCACTGCGTCCATTTGTTTTAAGGACGCTAAATGACTACGCACTGTTTTTGGAATTATGTTGATCTTATGTGAAATACTCCACAGGCGAAGCTTGTGAACCAGTTATAATCATTTGTGTATATTTTGGCAATATGTGGGTACATTTATTTCATTTTTCACATAACTAAACATTTTAAGATAGCTGCGATAAGAGAAAAAAACAAAAACAAATTATGATGACCGCCAAATCGGCTATAAGAAGTGTGATTGAGCTTTGTTCCAGTATAAATTCTAAGAATCCAACCAAAACCTATTGATAGACAATTCTCCAAAAACGTCTAACCGTGCGTTATCAGTAAAAACAATTTAAATCAAACATGGAGCTGTTATAGAAAATTAATATTTCCGATTAAGGAATATTTTTCAAAAAACAAAAATTAACCTTAACCATTGCCATTAAAAGATAAATTTTAATCATGTACAATTTAAACTGTGGAATTCTATATAGTATAAGCGAAACAAATTTAGATCCTCATTGAAATATATAAATATTGTTTCCATTATTATTGGTTGTATATACAGTTTTATTCTAAAAGAACTACCCTTAACAGAGTTTGGTCAGAACTTGACAATCGAATTGATATCTGTCGTGTAACCCGTGGGGCTTGTGTAGAACATCAATAACACTGCACAAAAAAAAATTGAAATGTCCTCTTTGTAATTCTACTATTTATTATTTTTCTGTTGATTAAAACAGTTTTAATATGGTAATTAAAAGTGTATACTATTTTTTGAATAGCCTTGTATAAGACATTACACATCTAAGCGTTTCTAGATATAGTTGTCCATATCAGTTTAGAAAAACTCTGAGTTCTAATTTAATTATTTTAATTAATCTTATAATAATTTGTTATAAATGTAATTACAAAATGTATCAATACAGTAAAATGTTTAGTTTAAAATAACATATATTATAAAGGGGGTATTATATACAATATTATGTTAATCAAAAAGCCATTACCCGTTCGAATCGCACTCTGGTCAGCGGAAAACCTTATCAGTATTATGCAAACTATATCCTACACACATATTATAACCCTATAACCTTTATGACATATGGTGTTGTCAAATTCCACTGAGCTGTAAAGATAACAGAAATTTGCGAATTCTGTAACTGGATTAAAGTAAATATTTCCTATGACAGAATGTAATGAAATTAATTATTCAAACATTTGAATTAAAACAAATATTATGAAAACAAACAGAAATAAATTTCATTAGCAATGTAAATGATTCAACTCAGACTATCGTTGTTTTCCCAAAAAAAAAAAAAAATTATAACTAAGTTTGTCATTTCTCTTACAGAAGGATGTTGTTCTTTTTATATATTTGACTATTTCTTTCCTCTTATCACTAATATTCAAATAATTGGCAGTAAATGTTTCCAGTTTCGTTTTACTGATAAGTAACGCGTTTCGGATAAATATCATCTTTATATCGTCTGTTTTACAAACGTCTGTTTGTAATAATAATAAATTTGATAAACTGTTGCCAATTATTGGTAATTGATCACAGCTTTAAAATGATATTAGATTTTTTAGCGCCCAGAATGTTTAAAAAGAGAATATAAAGCACAATTTCAGAAATGGATTTGTTTTGTATTTCCTTTTGAAAATTAATATATCGGCAAAATTATTTGATAATGGCAATAACAAATAGTTTCATTATACTCATTATTAAATAAAATAATTTTGATGTAAAAATAAAATAAAATATTTCTCATATCTTCGCAACATATACAGGTAATATATATTTATAATAATTACTATTTATATTTATATATTACCGATATATGTTTATAACCATGTGATTTTTAAACTATTTTTAAAAATTAATTTTCTGCTCAAGATTTCTCTTAAAAGTGCCCTTTCGTTTTGTTTTGTTTCCTTTTCCACTTTTTTCATCTTCTTCATTTTTGAGATCTGTCTCTTTTAAACGTAGCCACAATGGCCTTTAAAAAAATGGAAATGCTCCTCATTGCCCATGTTTTTCTCAGGTCCTCTGTAACGAACCTTTTCACATTTCTTGTATTTCCCACGTCTAACAAGAGAATTTAAGATACAATTCGCTAGAGTGGACACAAAATAAGAGTTTGTTCATCCATAATCCTTAAACCTGGGATAATCCTCAACCTCCACATGTGTGTATTTTTGTTTACTAAGAATGGAAAAGAATAAACATTTGGTAGTTTAAAATTTATAAAAATCTTATTTCTTATGTTATTCTCATAATTATGGTTGAAAGTAAAATTTTATAAAACAACATGGTAAAGTAAGATAAATTGTTTTATTTGTGTGTGATTTAACTTTCTTATGAAATCTTAACTTCTTTATCAATTTGGATTTAAAAAACTATAATTAAAGCACAACTTAACTTTGAATTATCAAACGCGATTCGAATACAATGTTGCCATTATCAGTGAGACTACATCACCCGATCACTCAAGTATTTCGGCATTATTGTTCATAATTAAAAGCTATTTTTGTTAGAATTTGTGTTCTATTTATTCTCTTATATAACGCAAAATTTCTCGAAGTGCAGCTGTATTTTTATTCACTTGATTTAACAAAAGAGGAAACAGCACAAGGAAAGTTTATACAAACGAAATTTAGAAAACCTATTTGTATATGTGGTTCTGAAGATAATATCAATCCGAAACGCGTCAAGCCACAGTTATACAATGAAACTAGGAGAAGCAGATACATATACTATATACTCATAAAAATAATCACTCGTAAGGAACCATTTAGGGATAGGAACTCTCAAAATTTTTTCACGATTGCCTATCTCATGAAAAGTAATTATAACAAATAGAGTTTGATGTTTAAAGTAATAAAATGGTCGATAGGCTGCCTAATACATGAGCCATCAGTCGAATCATCGGTAAAAGTCATAATATGACTATTAACAACAGAAGAAATCAAAACACTACCACAAATGGAATACTTTTGTTGGATACGTTAAAAGTGACCTACCTGTAACAAAGAAGACTCACGTGTACTTAACGAGGCGTTTTGGTTTTTTATTGAATTTACATATATGAAAAGATCCTTATCATGGAGGAGGATATGTAAGTTTGAAAATAAAACTGTATCTTTTATCTTTTACTGTATGATTCTTACTAGCGACAAGCTTGAATTTTACATTTCTTGCTAACCTCTCGCACTAGTAAGTGCACTACTAAAACTTGTTGGGATCTAATCTGTTAAACAATGCCGAAGAACATAATTTAGGCTTGAGTTTTGTAAAGTGAAGGTTCTATGAGATTTAATTTCTCTTCACGTTTTTTTTCTTATCTAATATGATTTTAAAATGATAAAAGAAGAGAAACGTTTTATCATATGTACTAATATTTAAAATTTCAAATATTTTAATCCAATACTATAATTTAAACATTTATTGTAGTTAATTTCCTATTTTTCTCCACTCTTAATAATTGCACATTTGTTGCTTAACATTATATTAAAAACAATCTTTACACTTTAAATTTATTCAAACAACATTGGTTATATAAACAACTCTAAATGAAATACGCATACATGTCCTATAATTTTATGAATTAAAATCGAAGCCTATTGCAGTCTTTGAATTGATAGAATAAAACTTGTTATGTTTTGTTGAATAAATCTTAAATTATTCTGGTAAACAATATAATAAAATATTTTAAAGTGCAATCGATGTTAAAATTAATCTACGCTCCGCATATTATGCATCAGACTAGGTTTATATATTAATCAACATTCTGATATCCAAACAGTTTTGTTTGTTTGAACAGTTAAACTTTTTCAGATATACAGTAAATTACTCTGATGTAAATAATAAATTGTGTTTGCACCGAATATAGTAAACATAAACAATTATTTAAATAAACATTATTTTATATGTGTTTACCATTATTAGAATTTATCCATCAATAGGGAATGTTTACTAGCTATTGCAGTATTTTTCACTGAAATGTCAACCATGATATATCAATCATACTCATAGGATTAAGTTACTATCATTGGTGTGCATGTTTAAGAGGGTAGTTTGACCACCATATTAACCCAATATTTACGAAATCAATTTAGCTGAAAAGAACATAAATACTTTAGTTTGTCAGCATACTCTCAACTATTCCATAAGTTGTTTAAAACATTTTGTTTTATTGAATACGTTTTATATGTGCTTTTCCTTAGTTTTGAATGCAATGGGCAACTTTTTTTAAGTTGGAAAATGGTTGTTTTCTGTGTAGTTGATACTAACCAACTAGGTTAACTTCCACTTAAGCCAACCACCGTTTGTTTGCAATGGGCCTTCCCTCCGGCATACTTTAGGTTGGAATGAACTAAACTGCACAGAATAATAAACCTTGAGTTCACGTTCGATAGTGATGTGGTGCTAATTAGCAAAGCAGCTAATTCCAAGCAGCTAACGAACGTTAGCAGTTGCAGAGCACTGCTAACAACTAGATTTAGCAGCTTTACAATTATTAGCAGTGCTTATACTGCTAATGGTAGTATTTTCAACTGCTTTGACAGCGGATTCTGCTAACATTTAAAAGAAGCAGGAATATGGATTTAGCAGTTAAATACAATGATGAATGGAAACTAATTTAACAGACACTTGGCTTTGTGGCTTAATGTTTGAGTATTGTAATTTAATTTTGTATGTTGTTGACATTGGCTACACAATTGTATTTCTCAACAACTAAGGCATATATTTAGGTTGTAGGTTGTAAATTGAGATATGTAAATTTTGGTTTAAATAGAGCTTATTTTGTGGATTGATTATACATTTTACGAATGATTTTAATTTGTTGTTGTTGTTTATTTGTTTAACTGCTTTGACTTGTATATTTATAATTTATCTGTCTTAAACAAAAGAAATTTGTCTAAAGGACTAATAAAAAATTGAAATTGAAAATGGTTAATGTTAAGCTAATACATAAAATTCTTTTTAATAAACAGAATATATTTTTAACCAAAACTAAAACTGTCCAAGTCCAACAAAATAAATGTCAATAGTAAAGAGTTGCCTGTAATAAATAAATAAACAAAGTCTAGACAGATACTGTTATTGTGCGAAGCCGACACTTCCACGAATTGATACTTGATAGATTCCACGAATCTAGCTGAAGCCGATAACAGATCAAATGACTTTCTATTTAGTTTAGCAACCTACTCACTACTGCTTATTTATCATTGCATACGACAGTTAGCAGTTGCTAAATTTAGCTGCTAATTTTAGCTGATAATCAAAATTAGCATTAGCAGCCTTAGCTGCTAACCATAATTAGCAGTTTTGTCCATCACTATGTGGAAGTCGATCCCATGATATCTATTGCCACTCATGATCACAGAATAGGCTTTTTTTAAACACTAATCTACCAGAATACTTAGGAATATTTACTTTTTAATAATCTAAATATTTGAAACAAAATAGTAGTTTCATATGGTAAATATTAGTGAGAAGTTGAGAAACAATTTGTTATGCAAGTTTCCTAAATTTTAAGCTATATTTTCACTATTTACTATTTTATATAAACAAATAAACTTAAATTTTGTATATACCTAAATTATTATATTGCACCCTTCTCTGTTAATATACGGATGCTATTGAAGAGATAGCATCCTTATTAGTGCCGTTAAAAATTTGGAAGACTTTGGTCGGTCGATGCGTATGTGTGCGTGCGCTAGTAACCACTATAAAGAACATTTGTATCAGATTTTATTAAATATACTGGGTTTTACAAGTCGTTAAAGCGGTGCGAGCAACGTCTCTAAGAGTTTCGATTCACTTTTCGTTACGTTTTGGGTGACTGATTCTTTTAACTCTTAAATGTTTATCAGACTGCTAAGATGTAGTTTTGCCTTTAAATATCCCCATCCTCTGAATTCTATAGTATTCAAGTCTAGACATTATGGATGTCAAAACGGAGCGCATTTTATTCCCATGATTTGGTTTACAAAATTCTGCTTCAGCAGGATAGCGGATACAAAATTTAAGAAAGCAACATAAAATTTGGTTTAAGGTGTGTTTATATAGAGCTCTACTGAAATTAAAAAAAATAAATCTAATTGAAAATGTTAAAATGGCGACTACTTTAACGATTTTGTGTTCATATATCGTTTGTTATCTAATAAAACACTATTGTCAGACTAACCCGATCTTCTATCTTATAGTTACGAGATCCGCAGAGGTGAGTTAATGACACGAGCGTAGCGAGTAAATACTATGTACAGCTTCTAGGCAGAGACAGTGGCAAACATTTGTGAAGCTCGTTAGGACGTAGCCAACGTCATTAATGTAGTCATATAAACAATTTTGATGTTCAGAAAACTTGTGTAGGAACTGTTTTAAACAGATTTGTCATACAGCGACTCCTTAATCTACCAATACAATTTAATATTTCCTACAAGGCCCAAAGAAACCAAATTTTGGGGATTACATTTAGTGGATTTGCTTGTATTAGATAAATAGGGTTGAGTACCTACCATGTTATTGATTTTATAAGTTTTTGTTATATATTAAATTGTGTCATACACGTTGTGTATTTGTAATTTGTGTATCATTTACAACGTTTACTTGTTGATTTTAATGCACACAATTTAGGTTAATTTATTACGTGTTACAGATGTCCTGTAAACAATGGTTGCTAAATAAATAAAAATTTCCAATTTGAAATTCATACATAACAGATCGTTATGGATCAGAAACATCCTGCTACATTTTTCTTGATTGTATGTAATTTTTCTGAAGTGTCCGTTGTCCAACGCCGCTTTACTGATCTCGACCTTCTTCACAAGCCATTAGTTTGAAAAATAGTATTTCTTATCTACAAACTGTACCCTCTACGAAAATCATAATATATCAAGAAAATACCATGTCGTTTTATCCCACTAAAGATGCAAAGGGTATTCAATTGTACCGTAACATCATCTGCATGTATACTGAGAGAGATACCCTTTTGCGAATAATTGAGACATCGTTTTTACTCTTTACATAGGAATAGACTAATAATATTTCAGATTCTCCTAAGGTTTTGTTTTGTGTTGTTTTACTTTCTCCATTATGCGTAGTATAAGGAAGGATATATTTATGTGTTGATCGATGCTGAGTTTTTTGAAAATATACCCTTTTTGAGGTCCCCTGAGTACAAAAACTAATTTCTGAAATGATGTCTGTCTGTTGTATGTACAGGCTTTACAGCTCAAACTGCTGCATCGATTTTAGTCAAATAATAATGTGCCCATACCTGGAGAATTTTTAATTTTTTACTAACTCATAAGTTTTACGTAGCTTTAATAACAAAAAAACACAAAATTATGATTTTCTGAAAATCGGCTTAAACGATTTTCAGAATTTTTTTTAAGAACCAAATTTTTTTCTTTTATCTATGGAGCCAAACAAAATTTATTGATCACGATCTTTACAAAAATTATGGTCGGTCAGTTATCGATAATAAACCAAAAAATTGGCGCCATGGATCTGTTATACTAGACGTACTATATTTTCTCATAATTGACTCCTCCTGCTTCATTTACATTTTAATGAAGTATGAAGAATATTGACCCTCGAAAAGCATATATTTGCAATAAATTCGATATGTTGTTTTGTAACACGACAAATAACTTTTAATTGTACAGTATTTGAGATAGTGTTATAGGTGTTAAACAATTATATCTTCAATACTTGAGTGAATATTATTCTGACATTTTATCCCTGAATCTGTGGGTGACCTTAAGTCTGAGAAACTTTTCGACCAATCACAAATTATAAAGAGAACATGACCACTATACGATTGAAATATATAGATATTTAGAGTATTTCTTTTGAGATAAAAAAGTTGGTGATCAAGCTTCAAACTGATCAGATTCTGAAAGTTTTAAGATTAGTTCTCCAAATTAACCTCTAAAGTTCCAAATTAAAAACCTATTATTTGTCCTTAACTTTATAAAAATACTGGTGTCGTAGTTGACACCAATAAACTACCTTGTTATAAAATATGTTGTTTCAAAATGAATTTTAAAGATTTTAATATTAAAAAAAAATATATACATTCGGGACTCACATGATTGGCAATCCAGAGAGGCATTGATGGATCTAGATATTTCGACGTAGTCTTGGGTTCGATCCCTCTCTTTCATCTTTTCTTGACCAATACTTGTTACCTTTCAACTCTAATGATCATACAGTATTAGATTGCTAGATGTTTTATTTTACGTTTTTCTTCCCCTTCATTATAAGAAGATGATGACTAAAAGGGCTTTCGTTAAAACAACAAGAATAATAATTCTTGATTCAATTGCCGTAAAAGTTACGGTGTTGACACATCACCATGAGGTACTTTTTTTAAACTATGATTGGTGTGACTTCTGTTTGCGAAAGATAAAATTATAATGTCGGTATCCCGATGTGCTGACTATACCACATTATTCTACTATAAAGGAATGTAGCAAGTCTGGGCCCTTCACGGGTTGTTTGTGGTATGTTAATAATAACACAAAACTTATTACATTATTACAGTGTGCTAGGGATAGGAAGTCTTACTTTATCATCTTTTGTTATAAAGCAAAGACGACCAAGAGGTTAGGCGTGAAAAATAATAATGATTATTTGAACCGATATTCGTTTGCAGAATTATTTATCACATATTCCTCTTCATTGATGCAACATAATTTATAGTTATTAAATAAACAATAATGTCTAGAGACGGGGAAAGTTTCAGTTTCAAAGACTGCAGACTAACTATCTTAATTGAAAAGCACTTTAGGGGCCTCAAGGTTGAAGTTTTTGAACACAAGTATGATTCCAAGGATCTTATTAGATTCTCTTTAGTTGGTATTAATATGAGTACATTAGAGTGACTACTACCCCAGGGATAAAACAGGGAACGTTAGGCCATTCCAATTACGTACAGTAATGTTCTGAAGTTTTATTACTTGATAACTTTTTTTAAAAAACGGATTCCACAATAAACTCAGAATCAAAATAACGTTAAAAAATGTGTCACGTGATCTTATTACTGTTTTTAAAAATAAACCTAATATGGTGGATCCAATATGGCCGCCAAAATTTAAAATTTTCAAAATAGAAAGGAAACGTTGTCATATAAACATGTACCATAAACGAACTTTTTATATTCAACTGTTTTAAAGATTTTGTATATATTCCATACTTTATAAACATCCTGTATATATTAATGACAAAATGGAAAGATATTAGTTTCAAATTGTTACCGTCATCCGAAAACTGATTTATATTTTCTTATTCGGTTATTTTTTATTTTTATTTCTTATTCTCATTTTCTTATTTCTTATTCTTGAATCGGTGAATCATCAAATGTAACCGATCAGCCGCCACCACTATCTCTAGCTCTTTTCTTATAGATTCTAAGTTTCGTGTGTATCACCCCAAAGAGGTTTTATTTTATAAACCTCGGGGTCAGAATTTATTAGTCTAAAGTTTGTAAAGTTTTGTAATCTGAACATGTATATGTATATAGTTGACTAATAAAGATATTTCATATTTCATATTCATGATACGTTTTTACAAGAATTGAAATGATAAACGTATAAACTTAGCACTATCTTCAATAATATAAACAATGCTTAAAATTCCAAATAGAAATGAACTCAGTTCTCTTTCAAAATGTCTTTTCATGTAACAAATTCCTTACATGCGGGTCCGTAATGCTTCCCCAACACGCGGATCTCTTTCAAAAGTGAAATGGCAAATATACCGTTGACTGACGTTGTTAAGACAAACGTAGAATTCCTCTTGACACATTTCTAAACATCTCCAGTATTAACGAGTTCTTTGTTAGTTGATACGTAAATTCCAGTTCTAACCGAATACTCGAGATCGTTGCATTCCTGCCTTACAGTCGTTTGTTGATTGACTTCTTGTATTTCACAAAGCGTTGTTGAATTTAAAACTTCCGAAATAAATTGCAATTATTTATTCTTCAATTATTTGTCTGTATGGTTATAAGTGTACAACTTCTAATCCTATTTATATACAGTTCATTTTCTGAATATCTACGATATCTGCTCACTTGAGGTTAAAATTGATCCAGTACAATAGTTGCTTAGTTATAACAATATTTATGTCTGCGCGGGTAATTTGTTACCCAGATTGCTTAACATATTACATAATTTTTAAATACAAGATATGAAATTTAAAGTACGTTAACTAATCGGAAATTTTAATTGCCTTATCTTATTTATCTATCGCGATTTCGGCCAATTCGACCATCATCAGGAAATAAGAAAACATTAACACACAACACAACACTAGCACAAACATTAGTTTCACTCCCGAAATACATGAGTATCGCCCGAGTCAGACGTGCACGTCACTCTCGTAACGAGCTCAACACAGAGTGAAACTTATGTTTGTGCTAATAAGTGTTAATATTAATTGTATTGTGCATTGTGTATTGTGTGTTAATGTTTTCTTTTTTCCTGATGATGGTCGAATTGGCCGAAATCGCGATGGATACATAAGGTAAGGCAATTAATAGTTTGGATTAGTTGACGTACTTTAATAAATTTGATAATTCACTGATCCGTGAGCTAAAATGGAATCTAAACAAGATATCAGTTCTAAATAGGTGCATGACTTACATTCTGGGAGTAACTTAAAAGTTATTACAAATTGGTCTTGTAGTTTCCGAGTGAAACTTGTATTTTTCTTGCCGAGTAATAGAAACTCCTAATTTTTCAACATATTTTCGACATTTAAAAAAAGTAAAAATACTGCAACATTAAATCATTTGTCAGTGACAAAATAGAAACATGATTTGAACTCTTAGCGGGTACTGAATATTAGTTTAAAATAGTCGGTTGTATTTTTCAAGTTAAAACCATTTTTTGCTGTTCGAAACAAGGAAATCCAGAGTTTACATTTGTTTCGCATCTTATAATTTTTAGCGACATAAAATGATTCGTGAGAGATAGAATTAGAACATGAATTAAATTCGAATAGCAACTGAATATTTGATTGAAAACGGCGCAATAGTTTCCAAGTTAAAAGTAGTTTTTGCTGTTCAGAAACAGGAAATCTTTACATTTCATTATTTTTTGCGCGTCTAATAATTTTAGCGACATCAAATGAATTGTCAGAAAAATAGGAACGTCAGTTGACTTTGAATAAGAACTGAAAATTTCTTTGAAAAAGGAGGAATACTTTCAAAGTTAAAACAGTTTTTTTTGTTGTTCAAAACCAATAAATCATTATATTTCAACGTATTTTGTGCATCTTATAATATTTAGCGATATCAAATGATTTGTTAGTAACAGATTAGGAATATGTTACTCTAACTACCAACTGAAAAAGTGTTTGTAACTGCTCAATATTTTCCAAAATATAAAAAAACTCTATTCCTTTTAAAACAGGTAATCTTGATTTTTCAACATATGTTGACCATTAAAAAAAGAAAAAAATGTTTATATTTATCAATGATTTTAGTTGGATTATGATTAACGCAAATTTGCACTAACAATATATACTTTAATATCAATCTAGCTATACAAGTTAAATAGAAAATCGATTATATTGGACATTGGCCTGAGCATAAAACTAAATAATGCTAATGGTGTATCCACAAGGGTGAATCCAAGTTAATAGGGGCTATACATACAAAGCCCGATTTCAACACAGATGGAGACTTGGACACACCTGCTTTTGTATTGTTTCAATATCGATAGGGTAGAAAATAATTTGAAATTGAGAGATCAATTTATATTTTGTTCACTATTTAGGTGAGTTAGATTTATATAATTTTATGGTTTTCTTTAGAATTTATTGTACTACCAACATTCTTTCTTTGTTGACGCATCAGGATATATTTATCTGAATACTTCACACCGTTCCGAGCTGTTTAACGATATAGGAATGTTTTGCTTAGATTTATTTATTTCATCAGAATCGTCAATTTAGAACAAGATTTGAAAAATTGAAATTTAATAATTTTATTTAACCTTAGGAAAGACTATTTAAAAATTTTTACTATGTTTATTAACCTCTTAACGAAGTTTTCAAAATAAATCTCTTTATTACACCCTACAACATAAATTCGTCTCGTTTAATCGAAATCGTTTTGCCCGTTTTCAAAATAAAATCGACTAATATAGACGAATTGCTTTTTGATTACACATTGGGTACATAGAACTATTATAAATTGATATTTACTGTTATTTTACATAATCGCAACTGAGTAACATCAGACTTGCAAGATTTATCAGTTTTTTAACTTCGTTATTGCTAACCATAACCCACACGATGTGGTTAACATTGAAATTGTTTGCCTTTTCTTTACAAACAGAATTTTGTACGGTAGTTTAAAATTTCTCTATTTAATTCTCTTTTACAATTTTGCGTTTACTACATTAACTCTTACAGAGGCCGGATCTTTTGGAACATCTGTTATATTGATTATATTATTTGTACAGAAAATTGTATTAATCAATAAATGGATTATGGAAAATCTGTATTACGTATTGTAATAAATATTGAAAACAGGAATAGCGAGGCTTCGATGTAATATCGTAAAAACAATATTATGATAATTTATCCGCGCATCTAACGTAGAAATTGAATTTTATATGATATCGAAAACTTGTTATTTTTCAATATTCTACGTAAAATAATCTCATGTATCTCCTTGTGTTTCATCGGTTGCCGTTTTGACACTGTAAATAAAATTAGTATGTGAAAAGAAAAGATGAAATACGTGGTGTTCAAAAGGGATGTTTTAGTGGTGATTGGAAAGTGGATTGATACAGGTGGACGAGTTTTAAATGGTGTGGAAGAATTGGACGAATTCAAAAACTTGGAGCGCCAATAAGTAAAAAAAAAGGTACTTGGCAGTAATACATCCAATTTGAAAAAAGCACAATTATTCTAGCAAAAAGAAATTTAACAGTTCATATGATCTATAAATGACCATTTGTTTTATATGGAAGTGTTAACTAAAGGAATTGCGAAATCATTACATACATGGAAGATGAAGGAATAAAGAGGAATATTTGCGTCGGTAAAGAAGGAGGACACTGTAGGGAAGGAGCTAGTGTAGCTTTTAAATGTATTTTACATGAATAAAAATTAAGATTGAAATGGACTAGGGGTGTACAGCAGTGAGAAATTAGAAGAGGTTCAAAGAAGGCTACGCATGTAAATCGGGAAGTGAGGGGGATACGAAGGTTGTGATGGTTTGGGCATAAACAAGGGGATGAAAAGGATAATAGGATCAAGGAGAAGCACTGAAAGAAAAGTGTAGAGTAAGGAGAATGAGAGGACGACAGAGGTGAGATGGGTTGGACATGTGTCAGGGTAGATAAAGTGGAAAATGAGCAAAGGAGGCTCTGGCGGAGAACCCAGGAGTGAGGGGATTGATTGGAAACCCGAGGGTGAGATGGATTGGGTATGTGCAGGGGATGTAAAGTGGAAAATAATCAAAGGAGCCACTAGAAGAAAACCTGGGAGTGAGGAGCTTGAAAGGAAGGCCGAGCAGAGGTTAAGATGGGTTGGGCATATACTGGGGTTTAGATGAGTTTACGAACTAAATAAAATGGAAAAACGAAAGACAAAAAAGAAAGTGTACATTGTGATCAAGGAGCCCAGTTCCGACAAGGACTATGCCAAGTTAAAGGAAGGCTAAATACAATTTAAAATATCTTGAAAATTGAAAAAAAAAGTCTAGATACCACATTTTATCAAAATCGGCCTAATGGTTATAGATAAATAACATGATGAAGGAAAAATAATTGGTCACTATTATGTTTTAGTTTGTTTATCTCATGCACATATTTTAAAGAACGCTTACAAAATCTATATTTGATACAATATACTTAGACATTAATGAAAGTCGTTTTACAAAAGGTAGTTAAACAAATATGGTTAAACTTTAACAACATCAAGAAAGTTTCAGCTTGGCAAACCTCTACAATAAAAAAGATAAGCCCGAGTTGAGTTAACAAGTTTAGATATTCAGTTGTAAAATGTTTTTAAATACTTTATGACTTTGACACTAGGGATAGAAATATTTCCCTCTGATAACGTTAACTACGTCATTCAGTGGTTTGACGACTGCAGAACTTGATATTATTTTATTGATAAGAGATATTAAGTTTTATATATGTTTTGTTGGTAATATGTTTAGTCTGATTTTAAATTTCATAATAGGGATAAAATATATATTAATTATTGATGTGTTTCTAATTATTTGGTACAAACCAATGCCAATTTCGAAATAAAGACTTAGATATTCCAGCTATTGCTTACTCCCCCCCCCCCCATGAAATCTATCGATCCAAACTATGTATCATTTTTGACTCAATAACTGTATGTTTTATGCAGAACATAATTGTGGTCTGGTTTTGTTAAATTTTGGTATGTAGATTATTTATTAAAAATAATTGAATAATCAAAATGGTGCGGTTGATGTTCATATTTTAACAAATGTTTTTGGGGTAACTTTGTATTCGACCCTCATAAAACATCTCACACTAGGCTCATTTTTGTAGTGTTTTAAAACTGCTTCCAGTGAAACACTTACGTCATACCTTTACATTTTCCTTCGCGCTACTAACCTTAAAGAGTATTAAATTCCTTGATAGTTTTTCTGTCATTTTTCTTTCTTTCTTGACTCTCTATGACCATCTTCTGACAACCATTCTATTTAAAACGTTCCCCACATCATCCAGGCCCTAGTCTTCTAGATCCTCTTAGTTGCTCTTAAAGTACCTTTTTGAGAACTCTATATTTCTTCATTCTATCCAATTGTCCCAGTAATTTTATTCTCCTTCACCTTATTTCTTTTGATAAACATCTCCTTCTGCTCCACATTTTTATAATGACTAAACACTGTCATTTATTCTGCAAAAAAATTCCGCAAGAGTTCTTCTCCAACACTTTCGGCGTTACTTCATTCCCATTCAAGTTTTTCTTTACTAATTAGTAACAACACTTGCTTTCGCTAGTTTTGATTTTATTTTGATAGCTTATACTATGAAATTTTTAATCTAACCTCTAAAATACTGAAAATGATTTATATCATCGAAATAGCTATCTTCAATTTCATTTTTACTTTTTCACATCTATTTTTCGGTTTTTCGATTTAACCATGTATTTGGTTTTATAGTCTTATATCTGACACTACACAGACGACAAATTAATTATATAAATTTATTTTTTAATTTAAAATACTTACAAAATGAATTTCTGGCGAAAAATAGCATTTATATTTTGTTCGTACCTTTTGCTCCATTTTATGCCATGAAGTAAAAATAACAATGCAACAAGTATATGTAAATATAACTCATGATATTTTTACATCTTACATGTAAAGAACTTGTAAATGCGGAAGTTATATATAGAAAGATAAGTGGAACCGCTGAATAGATTTTGTAAAGATGAACTCGCTACATCGGATTTATATTCTGAACAACGTTTGGTATAAGCTTATCATATATTATCATAGCATTGTTTTATCAAATTCCTGAAATGACTTACACAGTGTTCCCATTTCTACTCTTACATAATATGGGCATAACTCATTCAGAGCTAAGTATCTTTTAGGAATGTATTTACTAGTTGAAGCACCCGGCGTTTTGCAATTTTTGATGTGTAAAAAGTTAAGGTTTGGAGGTGAGTAAAGAGAGAAGGTTTGGTATTTCATTTTCTAAGATAGGCCATACTCGTACTTTAAGTAAAATTGAGTCGAGTTTGGTCCTGATCAGTCAAATTGACTTGAAGTGTATAGGGAACAAATAGACTGAGTTTGCATAAAACTACTGATCGAAGTTTTCTGTCGAAACTCAATCTCTATTTAATTCGATTTATGCTCTCATCGATTTTAATTCGCATGAGACGCAAGTATAGACTGTTAAATATATAAATGTCTTTACAATTTTTTTTTTTTTTTAAGTTTTCAAAAAATGTTAGGCACCCCATAAACCAATTTTTCTCCCTTAAGAAATACCTCGACAAAAATCTTTTTTTTTTATTTCATCTCCGGAGATATTTTAAAGAAAATGTTATCGAATAATAAATTGTACATAGCCGGTTGAGAATCTTAGTTCAACGTTTAAGTATCTGACAGCTGTAGTATAACAATATTTGTTCCGGCAATCCTCTCGTGCTCCAGGTTGTGCAAACATCCCACGCTACTTCACTACGTGTGACACTTGAAAGCCAATCGACATTTAACGTTATAGAGTGTCGACTAATTACAAACCAGTTGTCAAGCAAATCAAGGGCGTGGTTTGCTTGCTTAATGAATTGTAATTTATAAGAAAATGTGGATTTCACGGAAATACCTTTGATTGTATGCATGGACAAATATTACAGATTTAAATGCATGACTATAGAATACTCTAGCAAGAGGTCATTTTATTGTAAAGGTGGCTCTCGTCGACAGGAAACGATATTTATTCAGATTTTATTGGATACATACATTTGATATATTTTTGTATTTCCGGTTCAATTGGTTTTATTGGTTTTTTTAAAATTCTTTAAGTTAGAACGACACTGAAACGATAATAAATTGTTTGTAAAGCATATGTTCATAAAACTATATATATGTTCGAATTATTTTAACGAATTTGTTTACCTAAAATTTTAAACCGCTACAATTAGTATTTTTTTTTTCAATATAACTTTATTTTACAACTTTACAACAAAATTTGGGATAATACACATTTATTTGTATAAATGCTGGTAATAAATTAGGGTCTCAAATATTACAAATATTACCTAAGAATTTCATTTTGTAAATATATTCATTAGTCGATATATTTTCAACAAAACACAGTAGACAAGTATTTTATTTTTAGATTGGATATATCTTGTATTTTAAGGAGTTGTTAAAAAATGTATGTGGATAAAAACAAATCATTTTCCTGTTATTATATATGTTCCTGTTTAAAAAACAACAACACAAATCTGTTTTTAAGACTAAAGTACAAAAAACAACTATTTTATATAATTCAGTTAAAAGTTGTATAAAAACGTTATATTTATTTGATCCGTGACAATATACATTATATTAAGGATACCAACAGGGGTTCACAGAAGTACGAGTTAGGCAATATCGAGGGAACATAGCTGGATCTTTACTTTCATTCATATAGTTTAGGGTTAGATCCCTCTATTTCATCTTACCAAACAGGTCTCTCTTAAACTTTTTACGACCCGAGTGATATTGGAGTATTCAAGAGATGGTGGTCATTATTTATATGTTCTTTGTTATAAAACGATGATGACTGAGAGGTTTTTCGTCGCCAGAAACAAATTAACCCTCACCTACAAAAAACCCACAAACAAAATTAGAAAACAAAATTATTTATCCTTTGTCGAAAAATGATAGGATTTTATTTTTACTTTTCTTTGTAATGCATCAAAACCAAATTCAATACCTGTGTTTATAAAAATAAACAAAAAAAAAATTATACAATTTTGTTTTCAGACAAATAATAAAATCTGCTCCACGGATTATTTGTTTAAGCCTCTGATTCGAATTTAATGTTGAGTTATACACTAAGTATAGAATGTTATGCTGGCCATATAATAAAGTCATATTTCATCTAGTCATACCACCACAGAAACTATTATTCTATCCATAGAGCTTTCGGCGTGCATATGTCTGTGTTCATTTTCAATTCTGACTGCAATAGGAAACTTGCAAGATGGTCTACAGATAGAGATGTTTTATAAGGCTATTCAATTTAAAGGGGGCATTGAAACCTCTAAACCACAGTCCGTTTTTCCTCTAAGGACGAGATTTAGTTGCTACAGAGGATTTCATACTTAGGGAATAAATCTGGTCTGGAAATTGAACATTTTTTGTGTCTTCTAACAAGTTTATTTATTTCTGTTCTGAGGTTTAGACATTTTTTCTGTGAAACTGAAATTACTCTTTCGCTTACAAAAGATTAGATCAAAATAATTGAATAAGAGAAATTTGAAAACAAAATTAAACATCTTAATTATATTTTAAAACGGGGAAAAAAGCATATCATGTGCACGATTTTAAGTGTTGTCCTGAAATAAGAAAAGTTCTAGTTTTTGTATAACAATTAAAATATAAGTACAAAGGCTGAAATATGTATTTTCTTATTACTTACTTATTCCACATCACTGAATTTGTTGAAGAACCTAGGCCTCTTCGAACTGCAACTTGTTCCTTCCAATGTTATACCTTCATTGTCTTAAATCTTCAAATATGTCAACTCATCCATCTCTCTTTCTGGATTTTCAATGAAGATTAGATGTATCTATTTTTCCCCACCCTTATTAAATGACCCAACTACTTTAATAGATAAAAGAAGAAAATCTTGTTTGTTGTGCCATTTTTGAGGCTATATAGCTGTACAAGGACTTAAGGTTTTTGTCTTTGTTACTTACTCCATTCACTACAGTCCTTGGACTACCTTATGACAGGCGTCTTTCTTTTCACTCTTCATCATCTTTTATTCCATTTCTTACATCTATAGAAATGATAATATGTTATTTTCTATATTTTTTCTAGGTTGTCCTTCACTTTACCCTTCTGGGTTTTAAATGAAGATCTTTCTGGTGGTTCTATTTTTCTCCATCCTCATCAGATGACCCAGTCACTTTAATTGTGCAATTTTTATTTCAGTCACCAAATATGGTGAAGTGCATAAGTCCCTGAGTTCTTTCATACCACATTCCATTATTTGACAGCTCCTTTGGACAGCTGTCCGAATATATTCCGATATATTATCTTCGGAATGCCTATAACTTCAGACCACCAAATGTCTTTAATTCTGTTTAATAAGACATGCCAGATCTGTTTAATATTATAGGTGTTATAACTGTTTTATTTAACATTGGTTTATTTTCTCCTTATCTCGACGAGCGAAGTGCTGACCGGAGTGTTTCAATCATCAACATGTTCATTAAAATAAGCTCTTACTTGATCTACCTCTGTCTCTTTATATTTTATTATACTCAGCAAAAGAAAGTAACTACACAGATTTTCACAACAAATATTTCAAAAACAAGATGTTGAATTAATAACTAAGTCATCATCTTCCGTTGTTTCAGGTTTACAGATACTGTGCCACTAAATTAAAAGACACAATGGTTTAGTGTATCCTGGCACAAAGTTCAAGTGTTTGTAACAATTAAAGACAATGACTTAATCAATAAAATGTCACCTTGTTTCAAATAAAGTGTCTACAGTCATTGATGTTTCAACAAGTCTTGCTCATTTTTACTTGTTGATAAAATATTTACATGACATTTTTAAAAGAGGATTGTTATAGTTTCATAGTTTCAAACAATAAATCTTGATGTTACTACAATTATTATGAATTTATCTGCTTGGTCAACAAAATATTATACTGATTAATGCAATAAAACAGGTTTCATCATGATGGGTCGCAAATTGAAAAACAAAAAAAAAACAAAAAAACAACCTTTTTTAGAAGAGTTTTCTTGTTTATAATACTGAAGCTGGTTCTCGGATCCAACCAAGTTACCACATTTCGTTAAAATCTGAGAATAAATGGAGTACTTTCACGGAAATAATACATTATAATTTCAAACACGATAAACATACGAATTTAAATGACCAATTTGTTTTTAATTTCGCCCTGTCGGTCTTAATCAAGGTAAATTAAAACAGAAGAACGGAGGCATCACGGCTCCGGCCTAACCTTTCCCTGTGACTGCTTGTCATCTCCCACAGAGGTAAATGACTATCCTGCGTCAACTCCACTCCAGAAACCCTCTTCGAATATACGCTAAGAAATTTAGAAAAACCCGTGGAAAATTTAGTGTTGTTGTTACTTTTGGTCATCAAGGCTTGAAAAAAGAGCAATAAATGTAGACCCCCTGATCAATAAATACTAACGTCGTCAGGATTGAAAGATAAAAAGGATTGGTCAATAGAGACGTGATAATAAAGTTGAAACAGTGGAATTTAACTGAAGAAAGGTATAGATCCAGGATCCAGTTAGGATATCTCAGTATTGAAACAAATGTATTAGTTATAAGCCCCAGAAAAACTTCACAGAATATTCCCTACCTAGTTTATGATTTGTCTCATAAAGGCAATAAATATTATTTGAATAATTTATTATCCGGACTGTCTAGTCCTTTATCTGATCCCAAATATTAAAAATCAACGGAAAATAAAAACGAATTGTTTTAGCACAATAACCTAATCTGTCAGACCGATTGAAACTTTTAATATTCATAGTTTTAAAGCCACTGGGTTCGAATTTAATTTTGGTTTTTAATCTAAGTAAGTGGAAAGTCTTATGCTAGCCACATCACCATAGAAACGCTATCCTATTCATAGAGATGCACTTATCTATATTTCTTTTGAATTCCAACTGCAATTGGAAACTTGCAAGACCGTATACAGCGAGAGAGAGAGAGAGAGAGAGAGAGAGAGAGAGAGAGAGAGAGAGAGAGAGAGAGAGAGATGTTTTCTAAGGCTATTCACTTCAAAGGCGCATTGAAGTCCAGTCTGTATTTCCTCTAAAGACGGGATTTAGTTCCTACACAGGATTTTGTACTTAGAGAGAATAAATCCGGTCACTAAATAATATGTGTGTCTTCCAAGAAATATATAAATGCCATACTCCATTTCATAACTCCTCATTTAAAATTACTTACTTTGATTACTGAGATTAGAGCAAAATAAATACATTAAAATAATTTGTTTTGTTTATAATGTCTTGTATTATTAATTTTTTTAATATTCATAAAATATGATTGGTCATCAAATCAATATTAAAGTTTTCGCTGGTCCTCGTTACCTTCGTGCTTTTATTAAAGACTGAATTTTTATAAGAGTTGACACCGGATGCACTAACAGCCGGCTCATTCTTTTTATTATATGAATTGATGTTTTGATATTCCCGCACGTTTTTTTCTATTCGTTAATATGTAATATTATAAATAAATAAATTGGGACGATAAGGATGAGAAAATACACCTGAATCCCTCATCATAAAGAGCTTTGGTCAAGAGAGACCCAATAAAAAAACACGAAATACTGGGATCTAACCGATGACTAGATGAAGAAATGGGTAGCCTCACCCGTACTCCCTATAAGTAAAACTCCCTCTCCCCCCCCCCCCCCCGAGTGGCCTATATTAAGAAAGTTCATTCCACTCTGTTATTATTATGAGATCAGAGAACAGTGCCCTCTTAACTGACAAATAATAACCATCGTATAGTCGTTCTCAACATGATGACTACCCTTCCTCTAGCTTCATCAAACACTTTCCAAACTCTTCTACTCCTTCTCTGTTTTATACTGTTTTACCACGATAATCTTCTACATGTATCATTTAATAAAATACTGATTCTGTGTAGTTTTCTCTGATAGAATTGAAATATAATCCATTTCCATTGTATGGTTTGAAATTCCAAAATTAGAAGCTCTAACGGCCCACTTTCTGGAACTGCATGGAGAGCATGTCATATTCCATAATGTGATTCTCCCCGCACTAGCACATTCTGAACTGAACCCACCAAACTACATATGTTCGATACACGTATTAAGTGCTAACAGGATAAAATTCAATGTTTCTAGTCGGTTAGATATTATATGGTTGTCAGTTGTCTGTGTTTACGTTTCCTCCCACCTGGAGTCCACGCCATTTTCTTTCCGCTAATATGTTCATTGCCTTTTTGCACTAATTCACAAGTATAGCTTCAACCCTAATCAACGTTTGAACTCTCGACTAGAGAAAATCATTACTTCATAAACTCAACTTTCTCTTAGTTGATTTTAACTCTACACATTGGAAGTTTACATGGACCTGTGAGTGTGAAAGGCAGCCAAATTGTCCTTCTAAAAAATTTTTCAATACATTTATCCTCCCCTTGTCACATGACAGATTTCTCTTACTGGATAGTGCACCGTTTTGTCAGAAACATATTTAAACCACAGTTTCAGGATAACCAGAATGATTTATAGAAAATGTGTTCCATTGCTGTGACCTACATAGATTTGGCCATCTACAACTTTCTAAACAAAATTAATGGTGCGCTGACATTGAAAAAACGTTCTCACATAAAAATTGTATATAATATTTCTCATTCTTTAATGTTCTACTAGATTATATATATTTACGGGTCAACACATACCACACTGTCTAAGACTAGGAATTGTGAATTTAAAACTTAAACACATGTATAATAGTTTAATTCACTTCGGCCATATTTTTAGTGTTATTAGATTTGTAACCTAAAAGTTTAAAATTACAATACTTCAGATTCACTTGGGAAACATTGTAAATGGTTAATAGGAGCTCTTGCATTTTTATTTACGTAAATCTATATTCAATATGAACTTAGACCTCAAATTTAGTGGTATTTGAGATACCACCTCTCGGGTGTTTACTAAATAGTGAGTGCGGGTGGAAATGGCTAGGGGTCTCTAGGTAGATTTAAGGCTTTCTTCGTGTAGTATCGGGTTAGATCCCTTTCTTTCATCATTGTTATTAGTTCTCTAATTATCAGTACTCTTATTTCCTTCAGATTCTGGTGTTATTAGAATATTCAAAGACTAAGGGTATCTATTTTATACCCTTTTCTTCTTATTTTAGACGTTTTTTAAACAAGAGGTTATTTAAACGACAAGGAAAAAAAAACTTGCTGCTGTATTTCTAAACCTTAGAGTATATTAGAAGAATGGTTCTACAATGGAGATTAGGTAGGATACGCACACGTCCCTGAGTTGTATGTCAATCATTCAGAGGTGAAGGAATCGCCAGACAGAGGTCATTTCTTCAACCATGATCTGTTTATTTACGCTTTTTCTTCTTTTTTTTTTAGGCAATACTAACCGTGTACTGCACCATTAATGTCGCCTTCTCCCTTCACATCCGACCCCTTCGATCTGGAGCTTGTTCTTTTCAATTTTTTTTTTTTCAAGATCTACCTCCGTTGTCGTAGTTCTTCAAAGACGTCAACTTTTGTCATGTATCTTCAATGTCATTAACTTTTTTCGTAGATCTTCAACGACGTCAACTTTTGTAGATCGTCGACACGACGTCAACTTTTGTCGTAGATTTTCACAGTCGTCAACTTTCTAAATCTTCAACGACAAAAAATCAACTTTTCCTTAATGCGTTTATTTCTCCTTCTACGTATCCAAAGAAGATATTTGTTTAGGAAATAATATGCAAGAGGTTGTTAACCTTAAACAAAATAAATAAATACACAGTTATTAAAAAATCCTAAATACCTGCAAACTTAGTACGTACAATCTAATATCAAATTTGGGGGGAAAAAATCATAATATATTAACATTTCCAGCTGAAATAAAATTGGACTATTGCATAAAAAAAAATCATATTTTTGGGGTCACGTCAAATTTTCACACATAGGTTTGAGAGTTTTTTTATAAATATTTAATTCTGTAAATCACCCGTTCGTTCCCCATTAAAGTGCACAATTTTTTGATATGTTTTGGGCTCAGTGATTCGGTAAACGGATTTATCATAACGTTCTCTATACTACAATAACTATTTATGATAAATTAAAACCGTATTTTTTTCCAGGAAGTAAACAGGTTAAATAATTATTAAATGAACCAACCGCATTGCAGGATATACATTTTAAATTCAAACATCCCCTCCATACTCTAGGGGAATAACTTTATCTGTTACTGTAAATTAATTCACTTAAGTTTGTAAAGAACCAAAGTTTTCATTGTCATCTGTTAAGCTTACAACCATGAGAAATATATTTCCCTTCTTTTTTTGAAGTACATATTTTTGACCGACCGTATTATACCAGGAAAAAATAAAAATAAAGTCTAAATATTGCTCAAAATTTCTTATTTAAACTTCCTCAAAACCGAATAAAAACTAACCGTCAGTTCGTCACCCAAAATTTATTTCGGTAGTTTTGTAAAACAAAAAGTGAAAATGAACCATGGATGTCGTTATTGAATATATATTTAAATAACAGCCTAATCTTGCATGGATGTCGTTATTGAATATATATTTAAATAACAGCCTAATCTTGCTTCCGTTGTGCCATAAAATACGTCCTTAGCTTATATTGTATATGATTAAAATTGAGTTTTTAATGGCGGCGGCCAAACATTATTTTTGATATTTGCTAATTATTCCTGAACTGTAATAATCTTTACGATTTTTCACACGTGTTTACTATATGATCTATTAATCGGTTTGTCATTCACAAACTGGAAGTTTTTGAGATATGAGCAACATTTGATCAAATCGAAATTTTCTTCTGTTTCTTACTGCAGCTATCGTAAATTTTTGAGATATAAAAATGTGGAAAATCTCCCGAGATATAGCGGAAATATGACCATATTCCAAATTTTATTTTAATAGATATCCTTGGGCTATACAAACAGATATCATTCCATAAACATATTTTTGGACCCAGTGAATCTCTCACCGCGATTGTAACCAAAATATATTTAATTTTTTTTTCATTACCTTCAATGTTATACGCTTGTAAAATAATACTTTTTGAATTTGAGGTCAATTTACTTCATTAAAAACCGTGGATTCGAAAGACGTTATATTGTTTTGATGTTCATAAAGTATTACCCCGCCCCGGATAAAAATGCTCACATCATGAACTCCTTTCAGAAAGAAAAGAGCTAAAAGGTACAAAAAAAGGTTTTATATAATTTGTTTAGAGATTTTTCCACCGAAGTAAACCTTCCTTCTATAGCTTTATAAAAGTTTCATTCATCTCTTGCCAAGCACGACGCGGATAAAAGTATAATGGAGGACTGCACGCCACATTTTTATTGACCGTACTGATAATGGTTATCTTTAAATAAGGTGAACGTTATAATATTGTATACGTTAATGTTATATCTATATGAATAGACAGGAAACCAAGTATTAGATCATGATTTTTCCTAGTCAAATTATATAGATACATCTTGTAATTCGCGTCATCTGTACGCAAGGACGATAGCGGTAACAAATATTAAGATAAGAAATGAAATTTGGTACAGGGGACTCACATAGAACTGCATTGAAATAAGAATAATTGCATTTAATAACGCCAATTTTAAACTGCTTTATGTTCATAACTCATGTTTTATTCAACTTATAAATATTAAATTAGATAAAAATTTGCAGATTCCACTTCTACATGTAACGGTACCTACATGAGAAACAGCAGAGTTATTAACAAAAATTTAATTTAGAACCGTCCTAAGAAAATAGGATATTCGTGTTAACACTAGTTTAGCCTGTGGAGGCTTCTTTACATATGTAGACATTTGAAAGTTCAGATACTGACAGGAGTGGAAGCTTTTTTATTATATACATATCTAAAAGGCTCGTTAGAGCCCAGTTAACGTCAAGAAAGTAATGATATACATAAACCAGGTCCAGAAAACCTGTGTACCAACTGTTTAGAAACTACCCTACTGATAAGATCACTCAATCTATCAATATTATTATTGTATTTCTATTTGTTTAGTGTTTTATGTTGATTTGAATTGGTTTGTCATAGAAGCCAAATCCTAGTTTTCTAAATGTAATTTGTGTGTGTATATGTAAGTTGGACTTGTCGGTCACATTGTTTTCTCTCCCATTGAGCTGTATTGTTGGAAATGTATAGAGTATTTCATCCCAAACAGGTTTTAACCTCGGGATGAATTGACCCTTTGCTATTTTCTTGTAGGAAGTATTTTTGTTATTATTATTATTATTATTGTTGTTTATTATGTTATTATGAATTTTATTTTATATGTATTACATTTTGTAATGTGAATAGTTGTCTATTTTATTATTAAGCATATAAGATTGTCATTTTTTTCCTGTTAAAATTATGTATAAAAGAGGGTCAAATAAATAAATTTTCAATATAATTTAAAGTTTCCAAAAATACCCAAGAAACCAAAATTTGGGCTATACTTAAAAAAGTTAAGCTTGTCTTACATTGTTTGATGTGGCCCATCAACTCGTTTACTTTTTTTACAATTCCCAGCAGTGTCTTGAAAGGGGAATGTTTTTTTTCAAATACACGAACAAAAGGATAAATTATTAATAATTTTGAGTGTTTGTTTAAACTATTTCATTTACGTTCTCTTTCTCTTTATAGTGTGTCATAGGATTTTTTTTGTTTTTTTAAGTATACCGAAAGGTGAAAAAAAAGAGAAAAGTTTTGTCTATGATATATCTAAATTTATACACCTGTTTATCTCCTAAAAAAGCAACATCGATTTTTATTTACATATCTAAATAAATTATGTATATGATAAATTATAATATAATGCTTATAAAATGTGGGAATAAACCGGGTTAAATAATTATTAAGTGAACCGCATTGCAGGATACACATTCTAAGTTCATACATTCCCCCCCCCCCCTCTTTACACTTGGGAGAATAACTTTATCTGTTAAAGTAAGTTAAATCATTTAACTTTATAACGAGGAACTAAAGACTTTATTGCCATCTGTGAATTTACAACAAGGAAATATGTAGTCCTTCTCTTTATTAAGTAGGCTACAGAATGACTGGTCATTATTTAGTACAAAAACAATATACAAAACAATGTAGTGGGAAAACAATGTTTTAAACACCTGTAGAAAAATATATTACAATTAAGCTCATAATTTAGGGAAGATACAGCAGTTGAACTACTAAAACGCTGTATAACATTTCCACTTTTAATGAATTACTTAGTTATCTAATAAGTTGCTGACTTATTTAACACATAATAAAAATATTTCTATTATGTGTACAATTTAAATTATATTTTATTTTAATTTAATTACAGAGATTTCTCTAGCTCGTTTAAAATTGCTTTTCAGGTATCGTAATCTGATAATTTATAAAATTAGGAATTTATGATTTTTAAATACTATTTGGTCCGAATGTTTGTTATTAAGTTTATTTTAGATTTACTGGTTATGTTTTGATCTTATTGGAATTAATTTGATTTTAAGTTAATTTTAGTTTTAGTATTAATTAATGGAACTTTGTTATGAGATCTCCCTTACATAATTTTGAGATTACAAACTGTTTACATAATTGTTCCAGTTACTGTTCGTAGCACTTAAAGTTTGAATTTCAAGGTCGTTATATTTTTTTGACCGCTATCGTGCTTACGTAAAGACGACAACGACGACGGGAGGGTGATTCTATGGTAGAATTTGTTTATGAGTAACAAACGTACCTTATTCTTCCTAAAATGGATAACGTAAACGATTAGTTAATAATCTTCCATCCGATTCAAGATACTAGATAAGGGTTTTGAAACCCTTTAAAGTCAAACCGACTTATAAGGAGAAGGATCGTGTATGAGGTAATTCAGGAGACCTGGTGTGGTACACTAATGGTGTTAAAACTAAGGAAAGCACTGGTGCTGGGGTATAATGTCTGAGACAGAGGTTGAAGCATTCGCTTCCCTTGCAACAGTATGCCACAGTTTTTTAGGCTTAAGTAATGACTGTTCAGAAGAACATAAAACAGGGTTTTATGAAAACTCGTATTCGTATATCTAAATTGACAGTCAAGGAGAAATCAAAACACTTGCAGAAATATAAAATTTAGTTTATTTTGGGAATACTGAGAAAATCTCAACACCCTGTCTCTGGAAAACTGAGTAAATTTGCATTGGGTACCGGAGCTTAAAGAAGTATAAAGCAATAAGGAGGCAGATACATTGGCTAAAGGGGCTCTGCATCAGAGTTCATAGTGCCTGATCCAGCAGTAGGGATAAATACCTGTGTGTCTGCCCAAGATGGACGTAAATATGTGGTTTCAGAGTAAACTCCAGCAAAGATAGGATACCCTAAGAGAGCACTTCCATACCAAACTATTACTGAGAAAAGTCTTATTAATAAAAAAAAAGTCTTA
Organism: Aphrophora alni; assembly: GCA_963513935.1. Taxonomy (NCBI): domain Eukaryota; kingdom Metazoa; phylum Arthropoda; class Insecta; order Hemiptera; family Aphrophoridae; genus Aphrophora; species Aphrophora alni. The sequence goes on along the minus strand of OY740767.1, from coordinate 146,830,337 downwards.
CCCAGGAGGGATACCCAAATGCCAGCATTCGCGCAGGGATCTATATAGCAAACATAAACAAAGTGGTAAATTATCAAAACAAAGGTACGCTCGTAAGAAATACAACGGCTTTACATTCCAGAGTTGAAAGGCCTAACTGCACTGTAGGCATTAGCCAGGACCTCTCTCTTTTCTAATCTAATCTAACGTAAACAATCTCAAAAGGCTGAAGGCTGTAACGGTAGTTCCTTTCCATTTAGTATCTACATGAGTCTGCAATAGCTCATTTTGATAACTGGCGGTCAACATATACCAAGATCGAAATCGCTGAATATGGAAAATTAACAACAAAAATACTCTTAGTATCAAGTCAGCGAATCAGCTGCATGTTGAGTATTTGATTTTGTAAAGTTTTGTATTGATGTAACTTGGTGACCGTATTTCTAAATATTAAAATCTCTCCCCTCCCCCTCAACAGTCCTGCTCCCTCATCTGCATTGATTTGAAACGAAGATATTCTAATTTAGGGAAGACAATCAAGACCTGAACTTTTGTTTCCTGCCTTCTTCCTTCCTTCCTGTTGAATAATTATTTTGAAGGTTCTTTAACCTCTGAAATCATACAACGAAATACTTATGTCCTAAATTTGCCTAATAATATCAAGGCACTGAACAATCATAAAACACATAATGTAAAAAATTAAAAAGATTAACAATTAATTTAACTTTAATGTTTGTTTAAATATTTTAATATTACTATAAAATATTTTGATAATCTATTGAGGGATAAAACGTATTGTTTTCTAAAAAAGCAACTGCAGACAAACATATAGAACACACGGACATTGTAAACAATCAATGTTTGTACATTGTAAAAAAAAAAAAAAATTAATTAAATTTCCTTTTGTACACTAAAGATACGGAATTTATAAATTAGTTTACAACAAAGTACATTATGAACAACTATATTCCTCTTACCCATCACAATACGTTATTAAAAATTAAAATACTACTGAATGAGGGAAGAATAGGGATGAAGATCAAGTAAGATGGACCCCTAGGGAGTGAGTAAAAATGATACTGTCAGGGATTGTTTCCACTTTTAATTGTAGAACAAAGAATTTGAAACCCAGTTCCACTAGAATCATATTTTGAGATACATAAATGAATAAAAATATCATTTCTTATCTCTGCCATCACACGTGTTACGTCATGAACTTCTTTAGTTAAACATTTAGTTAAAAGGGCCAAAATAAACTTTATATACTGTAATTTAGATATTTTTTTACCAACTTGGATTCTTCTATAATTTTATAAAAATATTCATCCCTTACCAGACACGACGCGGATAAAAGTATATGGAAGACTACGCACATTTTTATGAACAGATAAGGAATAAAAAATCTTACTCCTTACTCTTGTTTTTTGTTACTCTTATCGAATTTTGTTTATAGGTTACTTTAAAACTAAATTCTACAGTAAAAATTTAATGCACTGTAGATGTTAGGTTGTTTCGAATGTAAGCATGTTAAAATATAATTTATCGTACAATGATGTTTGTCATTTTGAATATTTGTTGTTAATTATTATAATAAACCATGAATTTAATATTTTATATCATTTAAAGGTACACTACTTATTTGTAAGTAATGATTGATGTACTTAAAACATTGGAGCTCATTAACTTTCAGAACACTACACTGTATTTATAAACTTATATATGATTTATAATTGCGAATTTTGTATGATGCCAGTGGTAAATGAATTGCAAGAACTAAAATAACATTTTTAAAATGAGTTTTCATTCAAGTTAAATTTAAAATTTATTTTTCATACAATCATAACGGCTGGTCCCCAGTTAGTGGTTATGAGTTTGCGACTAAAACTGGTGGTAAGCTCTTATCGTCTTTAAGATAGTCTTTCTATATTGCGACCACAATAGATATATTTTATACGACATGAATTCCTTATAGGTTTTCTGTAGGCTTCTCAAAAACCCATCAAGTCTACTGAAACATCACTCCTAAAAACTTAAGGCTTCTCCTTGGATTATACTCAGAAACTCCTGGAGAAAATAAATCTAAAAATTGCGAAGAAAAAAAACTTCGAGAAAACAGATGATTCAATTCCCTAACTACTCTTGAAAACAATTTCCTCATGGATACCCAGGACATGCCGTGACTATAAATTCATTGGTTTACCTTCAATGGGTTTTTAAGCTACATGAGGATGGTGTCCATATCACTCACAGTGTTATCTTCTAAAAATCCCCAGTGTTCTAGAATCGTTAACTTCTTGCATGTTTTCACTTTCATAATTATTGATAACGAAAAATAGTCTTTATAAATTATCCACTTGTTTAAAAAAAAATTATTTTCAAATGTTAAATCAATTTAATTCAGTGTCATAAACACGTAATATTAATCTAATTCATTAACTACAAGCTTCAAATTAACTAATTACCTACATATTGCGTGTGATTTAGTTAAAGCTTGTCTGAACATGACAGGGAACACGTGCAAACCTAATTCCTCCTTTATCCCTTCCGCGTCCTCGTCATCTCCATGTGGCAAGGACCAATTGATTGAATCAGTATAATGAAACTTACTTCAAGTCCTTATCTAATAGATGTTAAACCAGAATTTTATAACAGATTTCTTTTAAAGTCAATAAATTTACATTTTTAGGATTTATAATTACATTTTATAAAGTATAATGTGTTGCCTTGGACTGTTTAATATATAATATAGTTAAAAACCTTAGAGTTTGTCCTCAGTCCGTATAATAGTTATTGCTACAGCGCTGTTTCGCCGAACACTGTCGGCTTCGTCAGGCCCGCACTAACACATAAACATGTACCTTATGTAATGTAAATTATATGTGTTAGTGTTATGTTGTGTTACGTGTTTATGTGTTAGTGCGGGCCTGACGAAGCCGACAGTGTTCGGCGAAACAGCGCTGTAGCAATAACTATTATACGGACTGAGGACAACCTCTAACTATATTATAATTACAACTAAATTTCCTCTTTTATAACAAAAAATAATATAAATACCAACACTAAAATAAAAAAATAAAAAAATGAAAAAGTAAAATCTTTCATTGTAGAAATATAAAATGTCTCCTTACTTGCTTTATGACAAACTTTACTTTCAAGCTATTTGCTAATCGGTTGGATGATAACTGTATTCTTAATTGGTACAGTGTTTCAAACTTCTGAAAATTAACAGTGTTGTCAGAATTAAGTTAAAATTAGTTATTATATCATCATTACTATTCAATAATACCTAGTAGATATTTGTATAAATATGTTTACTTATTCATTCCATCATTATCTCCCTACAATTACGTTTATGTTTCTAGGAAATACCTAACCATCTTTTCCTATAAAGGTGGTTTATTGGAAACAATTAAAAATCTAAAAGAACAAAATTTAGTCAGCCTTTTTTAAACAGCTACATAAAAATAACGGCCTATCGTTGCAAGGGGCGAAAAGCACTCAAACCCAATCATAGTTCACGTAATATACATTCATACAAATAAACAAATACTATATTCTTTAAAATAAATTTCCAATTTTTTTTAAATTTAAGATAAATTGGTCGCAGGGAGATAATAGATATAGTTCTTTTTAACCTTTGAGAACTACGAGACATGCGTCTCTTCCGGTCAGGTTATCAATTAAATTAAAAAATAGATTATTAAAATGAATAAAATATTGATATACGTTTCTCTTTTCTCAACTTACATATTGACTACCGTTTCATTTGCATGAGTCCTCTCCTTGATCGTTTCTTAGGCCGGAAAGAAATCTATGTTGTACTTAACAAAACATATGTTTTGAGTTAGAATCGAAATTGATGAAATTTACTCTCCCTTGATTAAATGTTAAATTAACAAAGATAAATTTTACAATTGTTAAAATACGATTAAAAGTTGTATTTGTAAATTTAAAAAGTTCCTTTTAACATTTTGATATTTGCAATATATTTATATATGCATTTCATAAATATAAAATATTATTTTAGGACTGGTAATGTGTATTACTAATTTGGATATATTTTTTTTTTTTAAATCACAGTTTAAATTAATATTACAAATGCAACGTTACGTGTTCGCCATTCATATTTTTATCTGTAGGTAAATTCATTGCACAAATCATTAATTAATTTGTTTATCGCATTACAAATATTTACCTGTTACTTTAAATTTTATACGATATTACAAATACTTATAAAATGGGTAAAACTGAATATAACATTCATTTAAAAGATTCATCTTATGAATTAATTATTCAAAGGGGCTTTTTTCAAAGTTTAGCTTCGGAAATACTTTTAAGAGTGGTGTCTGTAAATTTTTTCGCCCTTTATAATAGCCGTTTTTAAGTTAAAACATGTAATTATCAACATTAAAGGTTTTTTGCATATTAATTAATTAATCTAAATGTCAATTATAATTAGATCAAGTTTCCCCGCTCGCTTTTGTTACTCTTACCATTTTCCTTTGGAAGCTATAAACATGGTATACGGTATTATATTTTTTATTTTATTTTGATAATGTATGTATGAATGTTTAATCAATTTGTGAAATTAGGGTAGTTATAAACCATGCATTCCCCTCTTTTTAATATTTATTTATTTATTTTTTACAGAATAAAAGGTAAGATTTTTTTTCAATCAGTTTGATATAATGCTGGAAAATTTTAATTTTAAAGATTACCAATATTATGTACAAATTTAAATAATCAAAACTCTATGTTGATTACGTAAGAATGTACTATATACAGATCAAATGCAGTGTAACAACACTGTGTATTTAAAACATTTCGTCAAATATATATGTTGTACTGAAGCAGACTCACAAAGGAGAGAAGAAATTAATTAAAATATCCCGCATTGCAGAAACATATTCAACTCTTCAGACAGCTTCCAGTCTCTTGAGAACACAACTGTAGCCTTACAAAAGAGTTGGTTAACATTATATTTAGCTAAAATTTGTGTCTTGTTTTAAGATTGGTTATGATACACTTTATTACTTAAAATAATAATAATTATTGTGAACAATTTATTTGTATCTTTCTATAAAATATTACGTTCTTGAAATGGGTAAAACAAATTTCGGAATCAAATTAGTTTATTGGATTTAAATTTATTTGTTTGTTTGTATATTTTCGTAAACATTTATTACTTTATAATATATAAGGAAGGTTGTGTGATGGGTAAAATGTCACATTTTTTGCGGATGTATCCGCGAGTCCAAAAGAGTTTTTTTTGGAATTATGTCTGTAAGTCTTTATGCTTCCGCTCTAACAGCCCAAACACATGGACAGATTTCAATAAAAATAATAATAACTAGAAGTTTGAGGATAGCTACAAAAAAAAACACACAATTTTATTTAAATCAACTTAAAGGATTTATATGGAATCCTTAAAGTGTAGTTTCTAAGGAGCGAACATGCTTTGGTCACCATCTCACAAAAATTGAAAATTTGTAAGTTATCGGTAAAACTATCAGCATTTGAGTTTGTAATTATTTAATTTTTAAAACCAGCTCTACCGAATTCAATTAATTTTTTTTTTAATCTGAAGTTTGATTACCCAAATCAATGTGCAAAATTATAAATAAAAAAAAAAATTGTTTTGGAAATAATTACCAAAAAACAAAAATTAAAAACCATCATATGTTAATTTATGTTAATTAATAATTATGTTGAGGATATGTTTATAGCAAAAACAAATCATGTTTAGGGCCTTAATATAATTTACAAAGAGAGCGTCCGTGTTTCCATTGACAATTACTTAACTGACACTTTTAGTGATGATTAGTTTTGCTCTTTTTTATTCAGTTTTGGGAATAAGTGATGGAGGAAATTTGTGCAATAATTGTGTATTAATTATTGTAAACATATTAAGTGTAAACACAGTGGATACTTGATGAAATTACAGATTGAAACAAAATAATTTTATAACAAGTTTCACACACAAACTGTGACAGTGACATAAATTTGTGACAGCTGTTTCGCTGTTAACCATCTTTAGTTAACTAATAACTAAATTGCATGTAGAACATAAAGGCAAAATAATAATTGAGAAATTTGTGAGTTTAATAGATCTATTTTTAAAAAAATCATAGTCTAATATTAGTGAACAAGTCGTCCTTAAGCAATCGCCTCCACTAAAACTTATTATTAACTGTACATCTTGTTCAAGTATTATTAATGTATTGAGGTGTCACCCCACTCCTCATCGGTGTTGTTAGAATATAACTAAAATTTGGTTAATTATGTATAACGGCGAAACAGATGTCACAAATAAAGTTTGTTTTACAGTATGTAAAACTTGGTTTTAAGTTTTATGCTTTATTATACAAGGTGTTTCTGTAATGCTCGGAGATAATTCAGGGGGTGGTATATGGGCTCGGTATATGGGTCAAAATAAAGGAAAAAGTTCATATATTCACATGTCCGGAAACGCTGGGTTTAGCAAATTTCCAACATTTTGTTTTTTATTATATATTTCAAATTTTAATGGCCGCCATTTTAAAATGGATTATTGGAACAAATTGATTCTTTTTTCATACTAGGTCTTTACATTGGCAAGTACCGTGGAAAATTTCAACTTAATTGGTTTTGCAGTTTTAGAGATATAGATTATTTAGTAAAAAAAATGGCTGATAGCTATAAAAAACAATTTATAACTTTTTTTCTTTATTTTGACCCATAAGCACCCTCTGAATTATCTCCACGCACTACAGGAACACTGTGTATATCTATTTAACTACCCCAGAGAAAGAATAAAATTATAATACTTTTACATGCAAACTTATATTATACGAATTTCCTTTTGTTGATGAAAAATGATTTATTTTTACAAATACCTTGTGTGTACATCTACGATAACAGGATTTAGTAGGAAATTTTAGCAATACTACGCTTTTCCAATCGTATAGTTTTTACGTTTCTAAACATTTTATGCTTTATCTATGGTTTAATAAAATGTTTATGAAAATTGGTTCACTTGATATCCAGACCTAAAAGCGGAATAATGATACGGATATTTATGATCTAATATTTCCTGAAACCATATAAACGTTTTGGCTGGTTAGAAATTTTCAGTATATCTGCTACACCAAACATATAAATTTCCGTTTTACCTTTCTCTATCTGGGTACCACACACAAGTAATTACCCAATGTACGAAGTACTGCACTCGTATATTGTAATCGAAAAACCCTTCGCATTCTGACTGACCTTCAGATTTCAAGGTCTTGATTTTAGACATGCCGTCCGTCCATAGTCGTTATCGTCTAGACGTAACACGATAACGGCGCAAAAATTAAGATAGGAACATGATATTTGGTATTATGTGTGTTCCCAAATAATCCTATTGGAAATCTGAAAAAAACCCTAATTAAAAATAACAAAATGGCGGTCATTTTAAATAGTTTATTATCCATATCTCGTTTGTTATTTAACTTGTAAGAAAACAAATTAGATGAAATTAACAGTTTCCATTCTGCGTGTTAAAATAGTTATTGTTAACATAGTTATTTCAAACTCCGACCTTCCAATACATGTGAGATTTGAATAGTTATGTATCCAAGTGATTGAACAATATAACCTAAAATACTCTGTCAATGATTTTTCTGTTACAAAGATTAATAATTTTCATTGGTTGTTCTATATCATAAGCTCTGCAAAGAGGGTTGCTATCACGCAGAACACGTAATGCGATGGTCATGATGTAACTGCTACGTGCCTAAGGTGATATGACTGATCTGAACGGGAGCTTGAGTGTTTCAGTGTATTAAATGTTGTTTGGGTTTAATTTAAATAGGTAAGACTGGCTAGAGCGGTTCTTTAACTGTAGTAAATTCTAATCACATTTCTTATCAGAAAAAAATAAATAAATCCTACATCTTATGATATCTTATAGTATAGGAAAAGTTGTTTTATTAGGTCAAAAACTTAATTTTTTGACAATATTGCAGTTTTCAAATCATCCGAGTTCTGGTGTCTGTCTGTCATTTAGCCAGTAGTCTACAGATCAAAGTGAGAAACAGATAAACCAAATTAATCCATTTGGTTTATTTTAGTTTACCATAGTATATTTTGGTTATGTATATAGGAAATTTTTTGAACTTAAGATTTGGGCACGCTGTCATAAGAAAAAACAATTAAATTTGTATTAATTTTTTCTCAAGTTAAAAGCCCCAATAAATAATATGGGTCGTCATATTTTCAAAAAATACTGGTGAGTTATCTCTAAACTTTTTAAAAAATAATTGACCGGCATCAATGCAAGCTTGAACTTAATTAAATAGGAGGGGCAGTCATAAAGTAAATTGCACTAGCCTAAAAAAAAAAAAAAATTAATAGTTGTAAAAATTTCTTTATACTGAAATCACAAAAAATAAAAAATTTAAACTCTACAAATAAAACTCTACGTCATTTCGATTCAGACATTTATCATGTCCAGTGACAAGTTTATTAATTCCTTCATTAAAAAAATTACCACTTTTGACAACCATTCTCTTACGGGATTTTTCACCTCATCACTTCCAAATCGCTGTTTGGCAAGAGCTTATTTCATTGGACCGAACACGTGGAAATCACAAGGTCAAGTGTTTGGACTATACGAAGGATGTTCACACTCTTCTGCCTCATGAAGTCTCTTGTGACACGAGCAGAACGAGAGTTGCATTGTCTTGAGAAGAACAAGACGTTTTGACAATTTTTTTCTGTGCAGCAGTCATTAATTACCTTTCTTAGTCTGTTAAAGGTTTCACAGTAAGCTGTTGCAATATTTTTTTGTTCCACTTGGCATGAACTCAGAGTGTACTAAAAAAAGCTTGTAGAAAAAAGGAGTCAACATCACGTTTCCTGCTAATGGAACCTGTAGACACTTTTTTAAAGAGGGAGATAGAGCATGTCTCCATTCGTGTGCTCCTTGTTTTGTTCAGGAATGGAATGATGAGACTCGGATTTATTTCCAGTCACAATTCTGCCCAAAAATATATTGCCTTCCCTGTCATAACGATGTAAGAATATTATAGAGCCAATTTAAAACTGTTCTCTTTATGTTCTGCATCTCCAGTGAGTAAAGGAGACTCCCAACGAGCCTACACTTTTTGGAACTGTAGATCGTCAGACATGATAATATGCATATGAGAAATATTCATATCAGTTGCAATTTCACCCTCCACGATTTTTCTGTTTGCAAGAATTAATTGTTGAAAACGTTGAACATTGCTATCCATGACTAAAGTCAATAGCATTTTTTGCCTACACTTATCCTTAATAGCAATGCGATCATTTTCAAATAACTAGCATCATTTTGCAAAGACCTGCGAAGAATAGTTATTTGTGCAACTAGTGAGCAAAGTGGCACTTTTTTAAACGAGAGAAAAATGTTAACGCTCGAGGCTTGCCGAGTGCGTCAATTTTATCGAGTTTAAAAAAGACACTTTGCTCACGAATTGCACATTATACTTTGTCTACAGTTGTTATTTTATGACAAATAAAAAACATACTTCAGCAGTAACACAATTTAATAAAACATTAATTTAATACAATAGTGTTCAAACAAACAATCAATTACAATTCCATCTTTAATAACTGCATTTTTCATATTTTTCAGATTATTTTAAAATCGGAACTGTCCATATTTTAAAACTAACTACACAAAATATAGCACTAGTGCTAAACAACACATCAACACTGAGTAGATGTTCTCACGTCAAAACTGAGGTTATTTATGAATATTACAAATAACTTAGGTGTATTATTGAGGAAACGCGATTGCCAACTTCAAAACTCGGCAAACGAAAAATACTCTCAGTGTACATACACTGTCAATCATCTTCATACATAATTACTTCCTTTTTCAACTTTAAAACGTTGTTTTGTTGTTTATTTAGGTTATTTTACATGTAAGAAAATCTAACCTACAAACGGGACATTTCCTGTATATTATAAATCAATTCAAATAAACTTAACCTAAATTTCGTTTTGTTCGGTTGCCATTCGGAGTGAGCAAAGTAGTGGGCAAAGTGAAACTGTTGAAAAATCAGCTGTTTTGCAAACTAATTTAAATGAACAAAATGCCACTTTGTCAACAACTGTAGACAAAAGACCTTTTTACTGTAAACTTCAATTAACAACAGATGAATCTTAGTGGGATTACACTGTTTAGTACATAGGAAACTAGTAACAGCAAGGATTTTCAATTTGGACGCAAATTCCAAGTGAAGCTACAATATTACTCGTATTTGTCAACAATGGGATAATACAAATTATAGATGTTTTAACAATGCTACCAACAGTTGTAATCAAAATAAACCGTCAACAAAGAACAATACGAATATAGTTTACTTTATGGTTACCCCTCTTATGATTTATACTTCGAACGAATTTATGACACAAGAAAAGCAAGTTTAGACCTTAGGCCTTACATAAATATATTTTGAAAGATCGCGTTCATAATTTATTTTCACTTTTGTATTGACAACTACCGAACTGACAGTTTTGTTGACGAATGATTTGCTTTTGGAGATGTGTTACAGTAGTTAGAAAGTCTGTGCGATGTTTTTGAACAGTTTATTAAATTAATCAAAGATCAATCTAAAAATGAGGTTTTGTATAGAATATATAGATGCACAATACGTGTGTAAAATTATGAGGCAGAGCTTTCGTCAGGTTAATTTGCATATGAAACAGACTGTTCTGTTACTTTTTGTATCTATTACACAAATGAGTACAAACAGAAGTATCAGATACTTTTTTTAGCAGTTATTTTGAAATAGGTTAAGCAGAATTCCTAAGATGATTAGTATCAACTCTAAGTCGCTATAGATTTACAAAATAAATAAGGAAAAATCTTTGCGCATAATCTAACCCCCCCCACAACATTTTAAACAGTGACTCCGCTTAACTTCTCCCACCTGTTCTTACAAGCTGCTTGTCAAGTGTGTGTCGGGGCAGGTTTCTTCTCCTTCATACCATATACTATTCTTTTGTTTCTTGTAGACCTATAGTGATGTTACCAACACTTAAATTTGTACTCGTCTGTTTTGTTCAATGATATTTAACGGCCTAAAAGCTAGAGTTTCACCAAATCTACTGACGAACTCAAGTTTATCACTAGTTTTTAGGTTAAGTATTCTGTCTCAAGTACTTTATTGTGAGTAATAGTCTAGAAATTTATATAGCAACGCAGTGCGTCACGAACCAAACGCATTACACTATAGCGTGCAACGATAAATATGAAGAGAACGATTGATATGTCTTGAGATTTATAATTTAGATATTCCGATCATCCTTTATAGTGCCATTATAGTACTTTCCCAACCATATCATACAATGTGATTACAAACAGATAATCTAAATGTAAAGCCAAAAAGGTGGTTTCTTGGGCCTTGTAGATATTTTTCAATTCTATTGGTTCATTTCTCATCCAGTAGGGTAAGTTTATTTTAAAATATTTGTTACACAGATTTGATGAAACTTGTAATTTTGTTTTCACTACTGTCTTGGCGTTTTAGTTGATGTGTAAATATCAAAATTTTCCACTCGCTTGTAGGGCCTCAAAGCTGTACATAATGTTTGGTAGTTTCCACTCGGTACGTTCCTGACGTTGACACGGCCCTGCCGGATTTTATAACTACGAGTTTCATATTTTCTTGAGAGGTTAGTGCTCAAAATTACATTTTTGAAAATAACTTGCTATTTCTCATCGCAGTGGTGTGTATGTAGCACTACATCCAGGATTGTAATCTGCTAATTGGTATCTAAATTAGCGTTATATAAGATGAATAACGTATTAAACATGTACAAAAATAATTTAAACAGTTTCCATTTTGCCATTTTAAATTCGATTGTTCCAAATTTTAATAGAGCTCACAATAGTCTCCCATTTTAATTTTTGTCTTCACAGACGACAAGGACAAGGGAATTGATGATGATGACGACGACAACAGATGGACGTCATGTTGAAAATCCTTTTTGAGGTTATGAAACGGAAGTACAGCTAAACATAGAGTCAGGCATTTTTGACATAATAATGTCTAATATATTGTCTAACTTAAGTATAGAATTAATAAGAAATATTTGACTACACAACTCTTTGACAACTAGACAGTTTTCCATCAGATAATGTGGGATCAATACATCGAATCCCTGCCTATCTTTCGACCTAATGTTTTAACAATCAGTATCCAAATTATTTTTATGTTATTGGATCAAAACTAACATTTTTTCGAACCCAGAACGTTAACCACAAAAAAAAAATAATAATAATAATAATAAAATAAAATGATTTAATCCCTGGTAGGCCAAAGTCTGTTTTCCATGAGGTTATGGGGGTTCATCACATCGAAATCGATCCGTCAATGAACCTTTCGTAACTAGGAAATTGTAAGCCCCACTTTCACCTCACATTGCTGGATCAACACTGTAAATTATTTAAGCCCCCATGGAAATGGAACTCGGAACCTCTTGCAATACAAAGTAACACATTTCAAATAAATATAAATAAAACATTGTTAGACCTAAAGTCATTTTATCAATTTTTTATAATTAACAGATTGTTGAAAAATAGAAACACTGTAGAGGCCTACCGGTAATAATTGTTGGCATATTTTTTTTTCTTTTTCTCAGATTTTTATGAAACTATCTGTAATATTTACAAAAGAGATACTTTATGGAAATTTGAGAGCATTTCGAAAAATATCTGGACTTTTGGCCTCGAAATTGAGAGTTTTTTTTCCATTTTGGACGTGGTAAAATATTTTCGTGTATAGTAATATGCGAAAGATAAGAAATTCAATGTAAAACTTTTCAAATATTAGTTTGGTTTGAAATAATCTTTCTTCAATTATAATTGATCACATTTTAAAAATTAATAAAACTGTCATCTTTTTTTGTTGTTGAAAACTTTATGGCCTACAAGATATATATTATTTTCTTCAATCACTACCAACCTTCGGATATATACACATATTTATACAAGAAATACTAAGAATATCTTTATTAATATATATTAAGTATTAGAGATGTTTTGGACAGATATCTCTCAAACACACTTATCGTCTCAAAATTGAGATTTGAAACATCTTAATGGTTACTATACAACTATTTTCCATTTAAAAAAAGGATTAATAGTATTTGTTTCAAAACGGTTTAGTGAAAAATATATAAGATTTGTGTGGTAAACTCTAAATTATTAGTTTAAATCCATTCTGAGAACATAAAACTGTTACGACATATAGAACTATTTAAAAAATAGGAAAAAAGTAGACGGAGAACGCACCACTTTTTTACGTAAGTTAATAGGAGTTTTTTAATACATTTTATGCCAGAATCACTTACTTTTATCCCAAAATTTGTCACCCTACTTACTGGACACATTGTATATATTTCCACATTTCTAAAATAACAAAAAACTTTTAATTAACTTTTTTTGATGTATTTGTTCGTTTAAAATTGCATCACCATTCTGCCCTCTGGCTACAGTTCTCTACCAGTAGCATGTGATGGGATAAACAAACAAAAATGTTTTAAAAATAAAGATTTTTAAATCTTTAAGATTATTTTTTCTTGACACTTCATTAATTTGTTTGAATAAATGAGTAAGAGATAATAAACCTTAATGATATGTTGCGTTTGAAGGTCCAATTTTTCAAGTAAAAAAATGTCATTTTGTTTTTTATTAAGCCTTCTATAGACTACGTAACAAAATTCAATTTTCTCTGACGCTAGTATTTCTTCATCCTCTGGCTACTTCTCTGTCATCTTCCTCTGATATTTCCATTCTCGTCAGACACCTTATTTATAACATGCATTTTATTTAAATACTAGATTCGACACTCCTACTCAAATGGACGAATTTAAGATATCCCTATAAATTCTATTATTTCCATTCTGTAGAAGTATTTGAATAGACCTTTTAATGAAATGTAGTTTTATAAATTAATTTCGCTTCGTTTTAAATAAATAGTTATAAAATTACTCATGAAATATTGTCTCCTCAAAAAACTCAACATCGAATTTTTGACTCTTTAGACGACTTTTCCTAAACTGGGAATATGTGAGAAAATAAAAATTATAGAACTTTGCTAGTTGGGCTCAACATTGCACGTGCAGTTCTGTAGTCAGGTCCCTCTCGTCTGTGCCTAAGAACAAGTCTGAGTCCATCCCCCAGTTCAACGTTATCAACATTGCTATATCGAACTCTATTGTTTATTTTTAAAATAATCATATTAAGTGAAAAATATTTGACCTAAAACTGGGAATCAAACCTAAAACTTTTATCTTTATGCGTCAATTCTCTACTAACTGAGCTACCCTTACACTTATCAAAACACTTTGTTTACTGTAATTTTAAAGTTATTAAAACTACTACCTCGTTAAAAAGACATTGAAATCAATCTGGTTTTACTCGACATGCAGCTTTCATAAAGCCAAAGGACCTGGGTTCGATTCCTAGTCTAGGTTGTATATATACACGTGAAATGATGTTTCAAATAATAATAATAATAGCTTGTGCAAGAATTTATAAGCGATATAATTAATAATTAAAAAAATTATAGTTGAATTGAATTACAGTTTGTCTTTTAACGTGTTCATTACCAATTTATTTTACTGAATTTAGTGATCCTAAGAAATTCATTATGAATTCATATTTTTGGTTTATGCACATTCTTCAATCTACAGAAATTAAAGTTTCTCCGAAAGAAAGATTTTTCCTTTAAAACTTATGATTTATTATTTAACGTCTTGAGATAATTATATCAACAATAATAAATTTCTTTTGACGGTGAAATATTCAATAATACAAACAAACAGTGTTAAAGACCCGTATTTTAAGTGAATTTTGGGGAAACCTAACGATTACCAAGCATGAAAATGAGGAAATAAAATGACGGAGAAACTTTCCTATAAATTACTGTAGAAATAAGGGTTGTTTCGTGTCTAAGTTCAAATTATAATTAATTCCAAGATTAAATTGTATGCGCCACGCACGAGTTGACACGCCAAGCTTTGAGTTATTGCTCGTTCAATATTTACTTTATTTAAAAAGTTATTTTCTTTGCATTTATTTTACACGTATGATTTCATATTTCTTTTTGTTCTAGTTGAAGGTTTTTGCTTGTAAAATCCGCCTTAGTGATCACAAATCTTCACTTGTAATCGTATCCTTGTTTATATTTTGACTGGAAGTACTCTGGTTGGACTAGTAGCTTGAGCTCTTCTCTGGAGTCCGAAATGTCCATGGTATAATATCCGTTAAGGAACAAAAAATTACTGTTTTATACATTGGTAGCGATTTCTAGTTTCAACGTCTAGAATTATGGCGAAGGGAATTCAATATATTGACTACACATCAACCGACTGAAAATTCCTTTAACAGACTTGGCCGTTACGAGCTGTCTTTTATTCTTAATTAGCATATATTAAGAACTATAGATGTTTTTGAGAGATATCTCGCAAACTTAATAATTGATTACATTTAAAAAAAATAATAAAAGTGCAATCTTTTTTTATTCTTGAAAACTTTTGGCCTACAAGATATATATTTTTTCTTCAATCACTACCAACCTACGGATATATACACATATTTCTACAAGATATACTAAGAATATATATATATATATATATATATATATATATATATATATATATATATATTAAGAATTAGAGATGTTTTGGACAGATATCTCTCAAACTTACTTTATCGTCTCAAAATTGAAATATCTATAAATAGACTACTTTTTCCTAAATATCAATATGCAAACCAATATAAAGATTTTAATTTCCATAATTTTCTGAACAGAATACTATATTTTCAGATTTGATAGCAATGCAAACACCTCATGAATTTCTACTCTCTTAAAATGAGCTATTTTTTTTAACATTACACATTTATAGTTTACCGATATTTAATTAACCCAAAATACTGATTTTAGAGAAAACAATTAAGAAACATCTTATTGGTTACTATAAAACTATTTGCCATTAAAAAAATGGTGATATTGAAAACAGTTTTATTCATTTTACACTTACTTATTTATTTTACTTACAAAACACTTTAATCCCGTTGGTTTACATCACGACTAACTTGTTGTATCTTGTGTTTCCTTTTCCACCTCCACCCGACATCATGTCCTGACTTCCTATATCCTGTCTCTCCTACTCTCTCGATTGATAAGCAGAGTTCCATCCTTGCACTTCCAGCATCTCTCTGATCCTCAGCAATAATCTACCTTGGAGAGTCTTTTGTTCTATTGACACTTATTTCCTCAGTTTTATAAAAGGGCTAGTTTTTTTCTTTTCTTCTGATTTCCATTCTCACGAAATGGTCAGCCCAATGCAACATTCTTTATTTTATGTAGCTTTATATTTTAAACTCATCGTATACCCAAGTCACAAGTGTGACTAAGCAAACAACGAAGTCACCCTACGAAAACAGGGTTATACTTGTATATGGTTAGTTCCTATAAAGTTTAAAATCATGTTTAAAGCCTCACCCACTTCTTCTTTTAATTATTAAAGTTGATGTAAGTATTCGTCTGTTTTACGTATGCTTTATTAAAGTGGTTGCTATGCGACTAAATCTCATCATAAACCTCTATAAGAGATGATTTTTTAATTAATTTTTAAGTTCTAAAATGAATTTTATTTTATTATTATTATTTTTTTAATAAAAAATCCTAACGAATGTAACATACATGTGCGGAAAACTAGATTTTATATTATAATTATGTAAAATGAAAAATCGATCAATTTTCAACAGCTGGTAAATTATAATTTTTTTAAATTGAGTGTGTTTTAAAAACATAGATCGAAAATAAAACGTGTACTTTTGTAATCGTAGAAAATTTGCGTTTTAGTACTTTATCTTGAGAAAAACGTTTTAAAGACCTATTTTCTAAATTTCAATCTGGTTATAGCATGTAAATTCTATCAACCGTATATAAAAATAGACAAGTCAATAAATAATTATTTATTCCTTCCGTTATAAAGTGCATGTAATACTAAAAGAAAGCTCGGTGTTAAAAGGAGTGAAGCTAGAAGATATTTTGTAAATAAATAATTTACATTTTGTTTTCATAACTTCCAAAGATAAAACAAAAGTTATATCATCGTTTCTGTTTAATGCATACGATTCACTATATCTTTTGTTATAATGTAGCCTACATTATACGTTTTATATTTAAAGTAGTTTATAAGATATATTGTTATCTGTAATTTTTTTGTCACCATTGCCGTATTCAACCTCCGGGTATTCCAAAGGACAGGGATAAGTAACGTTGCCGGTGTCATTGACGTGGTTCTACTTTTATAGCCCGATCCACCTGAAGTAGGATGGAGGGGAGAATATGACAGTTTAGTTTAATTTTTTTTTTTTATATTTTGTTAGTATTATTTCAGATCCCTCCGATAATGGTAACATCATCCGAAATGTACATCAGGGAACAATAATAACATAAAGTAAATAAATATTTAATTTTAGTTTGTTTCTGTGTGTGTTATTGTACCAAACTTGTGGTATGGGTTTTCAGTGTTTTAAATTGTTTACATTCTCCACGGTGCTCGTAGGACATACTTAAAAGCTTCCAATAACCTTGATAAGGTCAAATCCTGCTCTATTTGATACAAGTCTCCTTCATTCAACGGTTACTACTGGAATGCTTCCTGAAACTTATTCTCCAGTTCTCTGAATTCACGAAGACTGAAAGTTGTTTTTTGTCATTTTCTTTATATTTATCTTTCATTTCTTCATAGTGGAAGTTTTATCAACATAAGGACATCTTTGCTGGACACTAGTGACCCACTTAACCCGATTATTTAAGTTGAATACTAAATATAAGTGATTCTAATCAAAAGGACAAGTTTCTTTTAAGTTCCTTTCATTACCATCTTAAACCATAATATTAAAAAAATCACTTTAAAGTTTAATTATGTTTTCTTGTTGTGTAACCTGTGGTCATCATAGAAATATTAAAGAAAGTAAAAAAAGAATATAAAATAAACAGCCCTAGCCCTTGAATATTCTCTTAGCGTTAGGGTAGGAAAATAACAGGAAGTCAAAAGAGACCTATTAGGAAAGATTAAAGAGAGAGATCTAACCAAACTCTACATAAAAAAATGTGTAGATCCAGCTGGTATACCTCAGAATTGCTAAGCCAATACCTGCTAAAATGAGCATTTGGGGAATGTAGTTTAAGTTATACGTAATTTTTACTTATTTAATAAAAGAAGAATCGATGCAATAAATGTTTTCTACTTCTGTTTCAGGTAAATATGAAACTAAACTTTGCTGTCTATAACCGATGGTGAGTACATTGAATAGAGTATTTATTCAAAATAAATATATGTTATTTAACATAAAGCCGTATTATTTTGTCAGGTGATCCCGTTAGTGGTTAGCTGTCTTGCTTGGTGTGTGAGGTCTGGGTATTCAGTATTGGGGTTCAAAACGTTTTAATTCAGAATCTTAGGGGAAAACTACTGAATAGTACCACAGGGTAACTATGTTTTCACAAGGCGTGTTTCATGCGTAGAACCTTGTCTGGTTATAATGACATAGGATTATTATTATAGCGAGATAATTGGGGTTAGCTTTTAATCTTCCTTTCTCATTTCCCTTTTTCTTAATATATCTTCCGACTTTTAATGCCAATATCTATAATATATTATTTAGCCAATAAAGCAAATACGTTTCATTACATCTGTTTTTTGATAAAATTACTACGGTTTTGTATTTAAATAAAAATAATGCATGTCGAAGCAGATAAACCGTGACGTATGAACTCAGTGTATGCAGTAAATATATACACATATAAAGTTTCACAAAATTATTCACTTAACACAATCTCGTAAAATATTGACTTATTTGAAAAATTTACTGAATTCGAGTCACAAATATGTACAAATCGATGTCAGTAAAAAACCAAAGTTTAAAATTATTACATTTAAATGATATTTGCATCTATAAAATGATATTTATAGTAAAACATTTTATAAATTGTGAGCCTACCCAAACGATATCGACCCATATTTAATAATTATTAAATTACGTATAGACATGTAACACACTAATCTGATCCTGTCAAGATATTCATATATATGGACGCCGAATGTAATGTTAGTCTTAAATAGAAATAAATAATATGTCCAGTAAAGAATTCTGGATTCCGTGTTGCTTCTTATAATCTAATATGTAAATTGGACAAGTTATACCTTCAATACACGCAACAAAGCCCAGAGATATGTCAGAATGTGTATTAACTGTAATGTAAATACAAGATTAATTGCTTTCTTGATTTTAGATAAACTTTAACTTTATTGGAACAATCAAATCACTTTAGTTAACTTTATTGTTGGCTTAGTTAATAAGTTCTTATTTAGTTGCAGACACAATATTATTAATAACGCTAATATCTGAACGATGTGGCAGGACATTTTTCTTATTTATATTTCACACAAAATGACTTCATTTACCGTTTTTAAAAATTTTCAAGTAGCGTATACGCCATTTTTAAAGGGTTTTTGTTCATTTCTTGTTTGTTATTCAGCATAAAACGTGATTAAATTTAGAAAATGTTTAATCTGCAATGATATCAACAATTATAACAAATAAAAATTAACAAAGGCAGGCAGGGCCGAGTCATCGATACTACCATATAAAAAGTGGAGACTTTTTAATATTTGCACATCTACAAGGTCCTTAAGGGCCTAGGCGATGTCAGGAAGGTAGTGATATGCAATAATAATATATTCAGATGAACCGTGCAACAACTGTTTTAAACAAATGTATCCTACTGGGTGACACTCATTGTTCTACCGATACTATTTAATATTTCCTACAAAGTCCAAGAAATCAACGTTTGAGTATCACATTTAGAGGATCTGTTTGTATCATGTGTGTATATGGTATGATGGGACTGAGTAAGTACCAATATGACACGCAGCAACGTGAGTTATTGTTGTCCGAGAGTAATCCAACATTTTTAAATATAGACAATTTTGTTTTATTACTGAATTCACGTGATGGTATTAAAATAATACATACGTACATATAGACAATCTTGGTATTAAAAAATAATAATTAAAAATTTTCGAGATGGTGGATCATAAACGTTAGTCAAATTTTCACGAATAGAACCAAAACTAAATATTTAGTACACAATGTTTAAACGAATAAAATCCAACTGATTTCGTTAAACATTTGAAGAATGATAACTTAAATAGTCAAATTTAACCGAACTTTAAAAAAAAAAAAAAACTCAAATTGCAGCTGTAATAATTAAATTTATTTATTGGTTATACAGTGATTTTTATCCTTTCAATTTTTATTAGGATCTTCGTTTTTGGGTGACCAAATTTATCATTTTAAATACTCGTCTAATTATCATAAAATGTGATTTTAAACCGAATCCTGGAATAATAAACGTAGGTTTATTTTTAATCATTTTTATCTTGCATAAATTAAGTTGCATACAAAGAGATAGATCAAATTAAACCAATAACGAATATATTTTCTTTCGGATGTCACACATTGAAACTTTATAAAACCGTTTATCTATATATGCCACTATAGAAATAAATTATCTGCCACCTCCCCCAAAATGTATTTGTTCCCCTACCAGTCATTCCAGTTTTGAAATCATAATTATTTTTGCCTGATAATTGTTAGAAGAAATAAAAGAAAATATAACTATGCACTTTCTATTCATTTGTTTTTTTTTTATAAAAAATAAATATTGAACTTGTTTTTGTCCGAAGTAGTGTCACTGTTTCTATAACACGTAATACGTTTGTAAACTCAAGTTGTCTTGTACTACATAACCATCAAAGCGAAGATATTCCTTGTGTAACATAACCTTGTTATCTTTCCAATGCAACGTTTGAGATGACTGCAATTAGCACAGAGATGTATTTGAACAAGTGGCTTAAGGCAATATTACAAAGTCAATAATCAATATATGCTAGTTACATGCTGTATCCTACATGTCTCCCTTAGTGACCTGATATAGAGAAATAATTAATCAAAAACTGTTTTGAGCTAAGAAAATATCACAACAAATACAGAACCAAAATGTTAATAAATAGTAATTGTTTTTATAATTACAATTAGTAATAACAACTAATGTAAGCATAGAAATATCCTGAGGTGCAGACAATCATCACCACCAACAGATATTGAACTCACTAATTTAACTCTAATAAGGACTACATTCACTCCTTAATAAATATTTCAATTGAAACACCTTCCAATTGCAATGTATTTGGTTGATTTTTCACAACTTGTTTTTTTTTTTAAGCTACCTTCACTTGATTAAATGTCTTATATAAATGTTGTCGTCCTCTTTCAGGCTGTCTTCCGACCTACAGAATGAAACTTGTATCGCACTGTAGTTACAATCCTTGTAAAGAAAGTTATTTTTATTGTAAGATTTTTGTTATTAATTAAGTAATTTTGTGTGGAAACTTAACTAAATTACCAATGTTCTTATTCTGGCTTAAAATTGAGAAAAAATATATTTTATTGCCAAAAATAAATATTTTTGGATATTTATTAACTACTAAAATAAATTATTTTATGTCATGGCTAATATACTCAGATACTTTAAGAACTTACAGGTTGTTAATGCGCCTGTTAATACAGATGTACTGTCGCCTCATTCTGATGTCTTTGTGTAGTTTTTTTAATTTCTAATTAAAAAACTTCTCCTAATATAGCACTCTCCAACTCCTCCATTGATCCGAATTGTGATGTCTTTCATCCATCCTGACAAAACATTACATGACTATATAAAGTATATCTAGACTCTGCCACAGGGTTAGGTTATGAACCATTGAGGACAAAAATTGAAGAAATAAACACTGTAATTCTTACTATAAAATACTGAATCCCCTACCACAAGTTTGGTACAATAACATAAAATAAAATATTTATTTGCCCTATGTTATTTAAATTCCCTGGTGTACATTTCGGTAAACAAGTTACCATCATCGGAGGGATCTGAAATAATACTCTTACCACAGTGCTCATTGAACATCTACTGTAATTTCTTGAAGTAATGTTTTCCGAAATCCCAAAGGGACGTGTTGGAATTCATGGAGACCAATCTGTGGAAATGCACATGTGCAGATCACCCTCTCCCACAAAAAGGTTCGGTTGGGTTACCTGAATATAACACAATCATGTTCATAGCGATTTAAAACTTCAAGAATTATTTTTACGCTATCACAATATCTTACTTATTTTGTAATTCCATACAATACAAACGTATAATTTCTGAAAGTAAAAATTACTTACAGACAAGTAACCAAAACATTCACATATATGGACTATAAATGTAACCTTTCGTAAAAGAGAAAAAAAAAATTTCCAGACGAGAAATGTGATACCGTATTGCTTATAATCTAATATGCAAAATAGACAAGTTATTTTTCAATACACGCAACAAAGCACACAGATATGTCAGAATGTGTATTAACTGAAATATAAACAGAAGATTAATTACTTTCTTGATTGTAGGTAAACTTTGACTTATATTGCAACAATCAAAACACTTTATTGTTATTAGTTTGTGTACTGCAATAATGTTGTTGTAGCAAAACTAGGGTAGTTAACTTTACTGTTGTTTTTTAAATTCATAAATTGCTGTTTATAAGCACAATATTATTTATCATGTTATGATCACCCATATTGTTATTTCAAATTAAAATAATTTAAATTATATGACGAATAGTTTGTATTTCAAACATAGCATTTAAATTCTTAGCCCTAAATTTAGAACAATTCTAGCGGTAACAAAAAAGATGTTATGTTGTTAAGGGGCAAAAACTATTGAGTTGAAACATTTTATTTTTGACGATACTATTTGGTGCTATTAGGCCGCTTAGTGACTCAACTTTATAAAAATAACTATCCCTATATACATACACACTAAGTAGTGTAGTTTTAGCAACTGCTTATCTCTTTCATTAGATATCTCATCTCGGCAAACAATCTGATTCGATAGGAAGATTATTGTTATTTTCTGTTAATTGGGATTCGTTCATTTTCAGCTCTTAAAAACGTGGCTTCGACCTTGGATCCAAATTTAATACATGCTACAGAAAATCTGCTACTATGTACATCTAATAAATTATGTTTGAACAATATTTTTCCTGTAACCATTTAAAATTTGCCGACTTTGTAAATTAAAATAGAAACATATTCATGATATTATACAACCTCTGGCACTAAAATAAGGAAAAGTAGGCTAGAGGGAAAGCTGAAGAAAGTACCTTCTTTCTCCCATACTATACTTGTCGTCAGAGACCCGAGTTTGTATGACGAAAAAAGAGTGTTTACATTATTGGTGAAATATCAAGAATAAATAGTGGAATCAATGTGTAAAATTGGAAAAATAAAAAGGAACTCATAATAAATAGTTTACAAAAACACCAAAAAAAACATTTACCGTCTATATAAAAAAAAAAATGTATTGATTAAACTGAAAAATTTAAGTGGGTGTCAATAAAATTGTTGATTTTCTCATTTTTATTGGCAACTATTGAACTTATATATTTCGTTTGTTTAATATATAAAAACGTGAAAGGGTGTGTTTGAATATTCGTGTACCGATTATTATTAATATTTCTGCAACTTTATTTAAAACATAAAAGATAAGTAATGGAGACTGTTTAGTCACATATTCTGAGGAAATTCTAAAAAGAGACAGCACCATTTTTATAACGTAAATGAGAAAAAGAGAAAAAGTTCCCACAGGATTATAAAATTTTAGACAAAATTGCGTAAGTGTTGAAAAGATCTTAGAATAAGGGAAAGTTGGAAAAATTGTCAGACATTATTTAAAGAGCAGGTTGTCGTTCTGACAACAATTATTGTGGGCAAAGATCAAAGCGATTTTATCTCAGAAATGGAAAGCCTGTCATATGCTGCGTTTGCGAATAGTGTAGTTCCAATGGGAATTACAACCAGAATATTCACATTTGGGTTCTAAAAGCGACAGAGGAAATAAACAAATTTTAGAGAACGACGGGAAGAAAACACTTTTAATATTTTACTAAAAATAAGTAAAATCCTACAGATGTCAACAGTGATGGAAGAATAGGAGGAACAGTAAATAATATATTAGACCAACAACAGAATGTATTGAGAAAACAGGAATACAATAGAAAATATACTTTAGGAGTATAATTAGATGGAAAAACAACGCACAAACTTAATCACTCACTCATTCACAATCGAAATAAACTAAACTATTTGTCGCAAAAATGTGAGTTCTTCTGTTTTCAGTCAAAAAGTGAAATGAACCGCGCCGTCTTTGAAAAATATATTTACAAATATAAACTTGTTTCGCTTGTACCCACGTAAATTGTATTTGATTAGAACTTAACTTTTAATGACAAAGGTTTTTCATTTTTTTTGTTTTTATAAAATGTTTTTGGAATCTTAATATTATGCAATTGATGTTTTGCAAATGGGTTTAGTTAGTTAGTTTTACATTTTATTAAAATTTGTACAAAATCAGTAAAACTAAATGGACAATATTTTTGGTTCTTTTACTTATTTGAAAAGACATTTTTGGAGAGATGGATACCAATATCTTTTCATTTGATTTTTAAAAGCTATACTTCAACAAGTTTTTTAAACATCTTTACAGCCAATTTTTGGTTATAACATTTTTTAAAACTGTTCTATATATGAACAAAATAAGTTCATATACCATTTTTGATCGCTAGCCCGGTTTATACTGTGGAACATTGTACCGACTTGAGAGACTACACACAATAAAAACAAACTAATTTTGTATCTCAGGGAACTTCAAATCATATTCGGAAAACATTTGAAGTAGATTTTTAAGTTATAACAGACTATCTGTATATATGTGAATTCAAAGAGGAATAATTGGATTTATTGGGTAGTAAGTCATTTTGGATAAAAGTTATAATAAGAATGTTGTAGCATTGTAATAAGTTAGGAGTTGATTATTCTTGTTAATTAAGGACAGTTGATTGAGTATTGAAACATATTTTAATATTAAAAATAAAGAACCCGGACAGATTAAAGATTGAAATCCTAATATTACAGCTCTGCTTGATGTACTCATTATACACACCTCCTTGAACATTATAGCAGCAGTACTAAAAGTTTCAAAATAACTACAGGTCACAATTTATCATTCAGTAATAACTATGCTTGTGAGAATTATGGTTTTTGTAAAGGAATCTTCTCGGGATTAATTATTAGGAAATATATTGATGTTTTAAATAATGTACACCAGATTCACTCATAGACTTCATGATGCCATTTGGAACGGAATAAAAGGTAGTTATAAATATATCAAGGTATATAAATCTTCACGTGCTCCGAGCTCCATCATAAAAGTCGCCATTAAATGTATTTAATCACTTAGTGCTTTTATTTGTAATTGACTAAATACAGAGTGTTCCGTAAAGTATTCCTACAAATAGTTCATTTACAATAAATTATACGTAATTCTAGTTGTACAGGTTACAAAGTGTGTTCGCTTGGAAGCTATGACGATATTCTTTCTTGTGTAAACAGCAAAAGATATTGGTATGTGCATAAAGGATACATTTTTTTTCTGATAGACTAATGGTCTTCACCTTTACGTGTTTTCAAAGATAAAAACTAGAGGATGTGAGATCAACTGAAGATGGAAGTCCACAAATGAAGTGTTATGTATACGCCAAGCCACAATGAACCAATGATGCAAGTCTTACTATACAGCTATCCAATTCTTTTGGAATCATTCTGGAAAGATAATTTCTGATTCAGAATTATTAGTATGAGATGTTTCTGGAGTATGTACCGGTGGTTATTAGTGGTTCCGTTCACCTCAATGAGAAAGAGAATATTGTGCGTACCTTGTAACTGCAGGAAAGCATTTACTTATGGAGAAACATTGAACTTAATACAAAGTCTTGTTTTATTTTTTCACATAATAGTAGTGTAGAGAAAGTTACGCGATGAGTCAAAAAATCGATGCGAAGTTTCTTACTTAAATATTCATTTTCAACTCATAAATGATGTCAGTACGTCGATTGTACAGCCCAAATATATTTAAGCTGTAAGAAAAGAAAAGAACACAAAACTTTGCTTCAACAATTGTGATAAAATTTTCCTAAAATACAATGTTAGTAGATCCAAATAGAAGGTTTTCAATTCGGTAAAAATGCTAGTTTCAGAATTACAGACATAATAGCTTGTACATAAAAAAAAATACAATTATTTTGTTCAAATTATGATGAAAGTGTAGATTTTTGCAGGCCATTGAGATAAATCACAAGTAAATAAAAATTTTGTTCAGGAATTATTTGCAAAATCGTAATTAATTTTGAGTGTCATATTTAGAAACTGGATCAGTCAAATACGATTTAAAGTTGGGACATCAGGCACTTTTAAACAATCTTAGGCCGGACCCTTCTATGACCACTTCCTGTAAGAAACAAGAATGAACATTTTCGTGAAAATGGCGATGAATTTTGGTTTTGACTTAGTGTCACAAAATATTAATTTTGGTTTTCATTTAGTGTCACGGATTATTAAATTTGGTTTTGAGTTATTGTTATATGATATATTATTTTTAGTGATGACTTTGTGGCACATGATATATTAATTTTGGTGTTGACTTACTGTCACATGAAATATTAATTTCGGTTTTGACTTTGTGTTATATGAAATATTAATTTTGGTGTTGACTTACTGTCACATGAAATATTAATTTCGGTTTTGACTTTGTGTTATATGAAATATTAATTTTGGTGTTGACTTAGTGTCACATGAAATATTAATTTTGGTATTGATTTAGTGTCACATGAAATATTAATTTTGGTGTTGACTTAGTGTCACATGAAATATTAATTTTGGTGTTGACTTAGTGTCACATGAAATATTAATTTTGGTTTTGACTTAGTGTCACATGAAATATTAATTTTGGTTTTGACTTGGTGTCACATGAAATAATAATTTCAGTATCCGTTACATTAAAATGAAAAGTTGGACAAATTTCTCTCAAATACAATGCGTCTAACAGGAGGTAAGGTTTATTTTACAATCAACTGACCAATTATTTTACAATTATCTTATTTTTTATTTCAAACAACTGTAACGTTTCATTACCTTTTGCATCATGTTGTATTTGTTGTGATATTTTCTTAGCTCAAAACAGTTTTTGATTAATTATTTCTCTATATCAGGTCACTAAGGGAGACATGTCGGATACAGCATGTAACTAGCATATATCTAATATTGACTTTGTAATATTGCCTAAAGCCACTTGTTCAAATACATCTCTGTACTAATTGCAGTCATCTCAAACGTTGCATTGGAAAGATAACTAGGTTATGTTACACAAGGAATATGTTCGCTTTGATGGTTATGTAGTACAAGACAATTTGGGTTTGCAGATATATTAATTATATTATGTGTCATATTATAACAGTGATAATACTAAATCCGAATACAGAAAGTGTATAAAGTAACTATTGTTTTTGTTTTTACAGCAAATTTTCATTAAAAGATTAGATAGAAAGGGCTGCAAATGGCCGGTACGTTTACGTTTCCTATTAGGGCAATGGTTAATTGATGAGCTGGCTTATATGGAAACGGTTTGATAGCGTTTCAATGAATAACATCAGAAAAAGAACTAGACGCAACTTTTGATTACAAGGATTGGTTACATTTTAAATTATATTCTTGACCCTTTATGTAACCTTTCGGATCTAGGTGTTTTAAATTAAATCATTAAGTTTAAAAAAAAACTCATTAGTCAAAATATATTTTTAAAAACCGTCCTCAAAATTCCTAAAATTAAATGAACAAGCCTTTTTTTACAATCAAAATGATTATTCTACAAATATTTACCAAAATTCGTTGCATTTATTTTAATCACTGCAGTTTTTTTTATTCTGTTAAACATAATTAATTAGAAGTATAGTTTTAGTTAAGTAGGAAAAAATTCTATAATTTTAACGACTTCGTAAATTGTGATTTTATAAGGAATCCTGTTTTATAAACTATAGCTCTACATTTGAAAATGTTGACATACTCTTTGAGAACTGATAAGACTATCAAGAGATATTAAAATCATGTTGCAACATTGGTTTAACAATAAAGCAATGAATAACATTGTGTCACATGATCCGTTTTTAATACAATGTATTTTGTTTACAGATAGTGGTTTCAAGAAACAACCTAAAATTAAAAAAGTGCAGACTAAAAGCTAGTGTGGAAACATATACCAAATAGAGGTTTAAGTTTTAAGCCGAACTATAAATTGGTTGAAATCCTAACTTTATGTAGACGCTGTACATTCTATGTGAAATAAGTTTAACTTTACGTTAATAGCAGTGTGCAGTTTTGTGCGGTTAGGTTGGTTAAGTTAAAAATCGAATTCACATTTTGAATTCAACAACTTGTGTTTTGAGCAGTCGTTGAATAAATAAAACGTAATAAGGTAGACAAGCGAATTTGTAATCAGTGCACATTTTCTCAAATCTTGGAATCAAACTGAACACATTTGCACTTTATTGTTTTGTTGTTTTTTTTTACATATTTCTTTCTGAAAACAATTTTCGCCGAAAATTCGCACAAATGTGACTTCATAAATGGAATTAAAATTTACTTAACTTTAGTAATTAGCAGCAAATTTCAAACTATTGGTTGTTTCCCTGCTACTAGGTATATTATCTTCCAAACTCTTCAGTGCATCGACGCCATGAAAGCTCAATAAAATTTAACTTGTCTACAAAATTTAGATAGAGCGTTGTCCGAGGAAATTGACTTAATCCATTCGTTAATCTTTTTAAAGTAGAATGCAAACCAGTTGTGATAGATAACGTAAAAGGAATATTTGAAGTTGAGAGAATATTCAAATAGATTGGAAATTAAAAGCTGTTTCGATAAACTTTTATTCTGTTTTCAAAATTTCCACGTTGCCTCTCTGTAAGGAAAAATTCAACGCAATTATTTTTTCTCAAATACAACATGAGTAGCACAACCAATGTTTTACCATAAAATCGGATCCTTCAAAACATTTGTCATACTTGTGTATTTTATTTTCAAGAAATGTATACATTTCCAGTCAATTTTTGTTCTTCTTATTTAAAGGCAAGACATCCTCTCGGTCATCACCACCTTATGAAAAAAGAAGTCAACGATATAAAATAAATACCAAACTTCGAATACTCTATTAGTTCCAAGTTCGGAAGGAAACACTCTTTGGTCAAGAGAGACTTGATAAGGAAATATGAATGAGACGGATGTAACAAAAGACTCCATGAAAAAAGGTGTATATCCAGCTAGGCTCCGTTAGGATTACAAAACCTCTACTCACACTATAGTGAGACCCTTTGGGGTATTTCCTGCCCTTCAAACTTAAGAAACAATACGTATATAGTGCCCATTTACTGATGATATTATCTTTTCTAGATAATATTGTAGCTAATAACAAAGATATTCAATAATTGAACAAAACTAACAATAAAGTTAACAAGTTTTACTACAACAACATTATTGCACTACACAAGCTAATAACACTAAAGTGTTTTGATTGTTGCAATATAAGTCAAAGTTTACCTACAATCAAGAAAGTAATTGATCTTCTGTTTACATTACAGTTAATACACATTCTGACATATCTTGTAGGTTTACGTGTGCTTTGTTGCGTGTATTGAAAGTATAACTTGTCTATTTTACATATTAGATTATAAGGGGTAATACGGTACTCGCACTCTTGACTGGAAATATACTTATTCCTGTTGATAAACATTAATCCAGTAACATTATTTTCGGTGTTCATATCTGTGTTAATGTTTTGCTATGGTCAGATTTGGTTGTTATATAACTAATAAGTCATTACAGTCTTTCTTGTATAATCGTATTTATTTCAGACTATCCAGAA
The DNA here is from genome assembly GCA_963513935.1 of Aphrophora alni. Lineage (NCBI taxonomy): Eukaryota > Metazoa > Arthropoda > Insecta > Hemiptera > Aphrophoridae > Aphrophora > Aphrophora alni. The sequence continues at coordinate 146,800,413 of OY740767.1, read as the reverse complement.
GTAAAATAATTATTCAAAATATTTTTTCATTTTAACTTTATATAGGGTTTGGTAATCGGTAAAAATTTCCATCCCCGTTTTTAGACTCCTATTCGCCTCAGGAAATATAAAAAAAATAATTTAAGACGTGCCGTTTGTCCACGTTGTTGTAGACAGTACTTAAGCACGATATTGAATAGAAAAATTAAGACAGGAACATGAAATTTTGTTTAGCAAACTCTACTGCGCTCACATTAAACTATATTGAAATACAAAAAAATAAAATAAAAATATGTCAAAATGGTGGCCATTTTGGGGGTTTTTCAATTTATAACACATTAATTTTTTTTGCATATAATGGCACCAACCCTACCTCTCTACATTGTTAACAAATAACAAAGTTATTGTCAAAAATATAATTTATAACTTTGACCTCCCAAGGAAATAGGATAATATTATCATCACGAGAAGCAGAGCCGAGTCACCAACTCGAGGGTAGCTAACGAAAGGTTTTCACATATGTATAGAATCAAGGACCTTAAAGTCCTAGACATAGTCATGAGCGAAACGAATACAATTTCACATTTCCTACAAGATCCAAGAAACCAACTCTTGGGTATTACATTTAGAGGATAGCTAGTATTTACATATTATGATGGGGATGGTTTAAGTTGGCATCCACCAACTTAATAAGTGTTCCATTTTTTTACTATTTGCATTCACAAATTGTTAAAGACTTTCTGGAATGCATGTTATCACTTTTTATCCTCATCAATTTCAGTATATGCGTCGATAATAAACAGTTTTAGTTTAGAATAATTTACGACTTTATACCTTGTTTTTCGTTAAACCGGTAAAATTAGTCTGTCACGGTGAGATCAGGTGATCAAGAAATTCATTCAGGAGAGAATTTTCTATTATTTTGTTCGGGAAGGTTGACTTGAGGAAATCGGGGATAATGTGTGAATAATAAGGTGAAATATTGTAGGAGACGAATATTGAAGTAAAACTTTAAACGTACCAATTGAAGTCTTGGAGTGGCATAATTACGTAACAGTTTAAGTAATTGATCCATAAAAATTGTAAGGACCAATTTGTCCAAAGGATGATAAATCTATTTAAACACAAACCCCTTACTTTTTGAATTGACATTTAAGTTACTAGTTTGGTTTGAGTTTATTGGAATCCCAGTGAGTATAAATAAATGTTGAACTTGACTTCTAGGATAATATTAGATAGAATAAAACTCTAACACTAGTTCTCAAAAAAATTACGTTTACTTGATTAAATAGGTTTCAACAACAAAGTCGCCATCCTTAGTGTTACATGAGCTACAATAACTAAACTATAATGAGTTATGAGTTATAGTTTACTTATTTTGTTTTGTTATAGTTAAGTTCTCATAAAAACGTAGTTTTTATTGGAACTTGTGTTCAAGTTTTATTCTATCCCGGTGAGTACATTAAACTAGCTTGGCAGAAATTTGTTGGGTCATCTTCGGCCAATTCAGATTTGGAAACTCCCGTAAAAGTATACGGGAAATTTTAAAGAGCTTGGCAGACTTTGTTAGGTCTACTTCGGACAAAGCGGATTATGAATCTCCCGTGAACGACAACGGGACGTTTCAAAATAGCTTGGCGGACTTTGTTGGGTCATATTCGGCCAAATGAGATTTGGAATCTCCCGTGATCGTCAACGGGTAATTACAAAATAGCTTGGCGGACTTTGTTGACTCCTTTTTGGCCAATTCAGATTTGAAATCTCCCGTGAACGACAACGGGAAGTTTTAACAATAAGTCTATTCACATTTATAGAATGAGTTCGAATCAGACACAAAGTACATTAAAAAAAGAAGAAAATCCCACTCCTCAGAAAATGAACAGGTCTAAACATTATCTGACATATTCGCAAGTTCCTCTAAATGTCATCTTCAGTTAACTCATGAACGTATATAAAATTCTGAACTTAACATTACAATACTGTAGACTGTACTATTCAAAATTGTATCATCTGCAGGTGATTTCCTGATTGATTTTGATAGAATCTGTACTGTATCAGTATCGTACCCTGTTTAATGTCGCTGACATTTCCTTCTGATGTTACAACTCTGGTGAGTCTTAACTTAAACATTCCTTTTGTCTTGGGTGGCCTTTTCCCACCTTAAGAATACCATATCCCTTAGGTTTGCTATCATACCCTCAAGCCATCTTTATTCAGAAGTCTTCTCTCCTACCTCCTGCTGTACAAACAAAATCTCCTTTACTGTTTTTTTTTCCAGCCAGCCACTTAAATCCATTTTTGACTAATTTAATCAACCCTAGCTACTCATATGATTCCTTTAAATCTATATTGGTTTTTATTCTTCGTAAACCGTTATCGATGGTAGACCCAAATATATTCCTTAAAATATATTTTTCCAGGCCTGTGTCATACCGTTCATTTTAAATTAAAATAACATTTTTCTATCATAACGGCACTACACTATAACAATTATTATCTTCAGCTGATTCATAACAACAATTATGTAATCCTTTCAACACTTTTTGACAAAATTCTTTTGTAGTCAACATTTTGCATTCACCTGTAGTTTACAATATTACTAACCCAACATTCTAAACCTTACTATTACAGAATTTAATATAGTTGACAACAAAATGACAATGCACTACTAATTTACTATCGTACTGCTAACATTACAAACTCTAATTATTGAACGAAATAAAAATCACAGAGTGTAAATAATAATAATATAATTATCAAAGACCTATATGCATATGTATATTCATTGTTGATAGCCTTAGAACTACATATATTTTATTTTATATATATATTATTTATATCTGTCAAATGTAGTCTGTATTTAGGCTGACAAAAAGTAGCTGCTTACGTTCATTGGTTAAAGTAAATTAAGAGAGAGGGAATAAGTATTTTTTAGCATCGACAAAGTAAAAATTATATAGGGGGTCTTGGGGAGAAACTCACAGCATAGGGGTCGGCGACGTAAAGCCAAAAGTATTCCTAATGTAGAAATTAGTATTTCCTATAAGTTATAATTCCAGTTTAGTAATAGTAAAGTAATAATTGTTTTTTAACATGTATGTTTTAACCGTGTTTGTTTTTACAAAGTAAAAGTATTTAACACTTTAGTAATCTTCGTTGCAGTACTAAAGAGGTACATCTACGAAGTGTTGAGTGCATCTTCATGGTAATTTGAAGTGAATCATTTTATTGATAAATCACATAGTACAGTGTAGTGTTTGGTGAACATCATTAACCAGTAATAAAGTGAAAGTTCTTCACTCAACTATCAGCACTGGATTACTTACATAGGAATACAACAAAAGTGGATTTGGTATTGTACTAATTATAGACTATAATTGGAAACTAAATTGTTAAAATTGCAATTCTCTGTATTATTAAAATTTCACTCACTGTATTAATTGTTCATTAAAGAGCTCCCCCTGAGCAAATAGTTTAAAATATAAAAAAAACAAAAGTAATTGGAAATTAAGTTCAAATAAAATTAAATATTTCAGAGTTAATGTTAAAGGGTATATTTGGACTTCATCATTAATAACTTTCCTTACGTGTTGACAATCCAAGGTATGACTAATTAATTCATGATTTTGATTTATATAATATTTATGAAATTATAATAAAATAATTATCGTTAGAATATATAAAATACATATGTACAAGCAATATTTGTTCTTCTGAAATTACAAATTAAAGTGTTGGTATTGTACATATTTTTATTATTTTAAACGCGTTAAGCACGTTTGAACGATTTTGGGGATTCTGTTCCCTCTGTCTGTCTATCTCTCTAGAGATTTTATGACGTAGATTTTTAAAACAGTAGGTACTGATTCAAAATTTTTAATTTATTTTAGAGGCTGAAGAGTTTCCATTGGGGTTTAAACTTTTAGAGTTGTGAAAGTTAAAATCGTTTAAGAGTTGAGTGGTGAAAATAGGTCGTGGATAAAAGTATGGGCGTAGAATAAACATATTTTATGTAGGAAATTTGAAGTTACAAAACCTGTATATTTATCTGAACTATTAGTTGTAGGTTCTGTGGTAAAATCCGAAAGATTTACAACAGAATATTAATATTTGTATTGTAAGGGGGGTAAAGTACAATGTGGAAGTTGGTGGTTTTATCTAGTGATAGAGAGGATGTACCTTTGGTTATAATATTGGAACAAATCTTTCCGCTTCCTGTAACTGGAGCAAGCTTGGCGAACGTCATTACCAACTGAGCCACGTGACTTTAATCCCAACAGTTGAAAAAATAGATTAAGTAGGAAGTGATTTTATGTATTGAGATAGCAGAATTTACAACAAAAAAGTTAATGGGTGCCATCATGGGACTTACCTAGCCCTCCATGTAATATAATACAAGCAGATACTTTATCCTATAAAACTAAAGGCTAATAATTCTTCATTAAAGTGTAATGCTCTAAATATAAACGATTGTGTCAGTGTCTCTACTCTGTAGGGTCTCTGACCTGTACCTATGTAAAGAACCCACCATTCTCTACACCTGTGTCTGTAACTTGACCTGATTAGATATTTAATTGTATGAACATTATCAGAATATCACGTTTTCTTGGGATGTTTGGGATCGAAATTACATTTTAAACAATAACTTCGCTATTTGTCATCGTAGAGAGGTGGGGTTGGTATCGTTACATGCAGAAGTGAAATATTCCAATTCCTATCCAATTTAGTGTGTAAAGTAGAACGAAATACGAGATATTACTGTTTCAAATAGACGCCTATTTGACATTTATCTTATCTTTTTTTATTTCAGTTCACTATACTAAATATATATTCTATCTAAATTTCATATATTTGTGTGGTCGCAATCATGCTTAATTACAGACAACTACGACGAACGGATGACAGTTCGAAAATAACTTTTTCAAATTTCAGAGGTCATTAAATATGAAAATCATTTAAAAAAGGTCAAAATTCTTACCAATTACCAAACTTGCACTATACGAGTAAGAAACCATAATAAGTTATAGCTACCAATTTGAAAAAAAAAATATATAAAAAAAACATACAAAAAAAAAAAATGGGTCGAACAGGTTTTGAGATATCACTTTTGACAGACATATAGACAGACGGATAATTACGAGGTTCATCTAAAAAATAATAAAACTGTTTATGATCACCTAAACTAGAGTATAATTTTATCATATATAAAATAGATAATTTTGGAGGACACACACTTGCACGTTTTCAATAATGTACTTTATCCCCTTCATCTAGTTCTACATAGTCTTTTGGATGTCGTTCACAGTTTAAAAATGTCTAACCTGAAGTTGGTTATTGAGTCATAGGGACTACGATTATGGTATGCTGTTTCTGTGTGATGCCTTGTGACAACTGTTCGTTCACAAAAAGTGCCGTTGAAGATTGGGTCACAAGTGTCGTTCTTAGATTGGGTTGAAGTATCTAAGAATAAGTGTCTCCCTCCACACGAATTACCATTTGTTAAGCCTCTTAACAAACTTTGAGCAGATTAACTGTTTATATTGAGACACACATACTTTTTGAATAATACCGTGAATGTTGAAAAAAAAATACTTATGACCATTGATTTGATTTTGAATATTCCTTTATTAAAACTCTTCAACATAAAATATATGACATTCTATACTCTCATCTTGTTCTTCTACTACTGAAGGCAGTAATTTAAGTTTATTCTTCTACAGTTAATCAAAACGTGTAAGTTGAGTGTTTACATTGGGGGGGGGGGATATATGTGACATGGTATTTTAATGGTTATTATGACAAGAGAAACTCGATTTATAACGTATTTATCCAGCTTGCAGTAGAGAAAGTTCGGACGACATTCTGAAAGAGGACGGCAACATTTATATAAGACATTTAATCAACGAAGACGGCTGCTTACAAAAACAAGGCGTGACAAATCGACCAAAGAGATTGCTATTGGAAAGGTGTCTGCTTCACAATTGTGTTCTTTGAAAAATGTTTTCTTTGAACTCATTTATATTGTTATTTAAGATAGAGTGATTTGTCTTGGTAACCTCATTAAGGTTAAATTAGTGATTTCAATCTCTGTTGATGAAGTTAATTGTCATGTGTCATAGGTTATCCACGTCTAAATTTGTTGTAATAATTCAGTATTCAAATAAAAAATACCAAGGAAAAAATAGTTTAATAATCAAGTCGTCTTCAATTTGTATACAGTTCGATGTAGACTTTTTACGTCCCTTTAAAAGTGAATTAAATGTCAGCTTCTTCGAGCTATCACAAACAAATCTTAGATGGTGTAATATACATATTTACAAAAGATGGTCAACAAATGAAATGTTTTACAGCTTTAAAATTAGTAATACTTTTAAGTGACCCAGTCAAAAATTTTGTTATATAATAATTAGAACAACGTGGTGGTATTCAAACTACTTTAGTAATGTTTTGGAATTTTTATCGTTGTAAAATTTAGTTTTCGACAATTTTTTTAATTTTCACAAGTACATTATTTCTCTACAACGAAATGTTTTGAAGAAGACACTAATTTGAAGATTTTCAGAATAGGTAAAAATGCAAATAACAAGGAAAAAATATTTAATATTTTCCGAACCTCATCCGTCATTATCAAAAATTTCATATTTAACTTCATTAAGAAGTGATTGAGAAAGGAAACGAAACTTCATTAATAAGTGATTGAGAAAGGAAACGATATTGACGACGAAGTAAAAAAAGGAGAATTTGAGGAATGTAGTGATGTTATGATTCTTTTAAAAATGGAATATTTTTGATAATTATATATTCTAAAGTTGTCATCTTTTAATTTATCTTTTCGTACTGAGGAAAAGAGGGAAACGAGAAGACTAACTTATTGGTAAAAAGTACACTAATATCAATAGCCTGGTGTATCTTTACATAGCTCTAGAACTTGGAACAAATACTTGATTCACTCTAGTGTAATTGAAAAGCTTACAAAAGAAGTAAATACAACAATTGGGAAATTTTGTTGAAAGTTATAAATATCATTTCTGATGCAACAAGACAGGTAGAATAGCTCTCTTTCTATTGAACACCGGACATGATTGCCTGGCTTCTCATTTGTACGTAATAAAAGAATACCAAACAGCCGAATGTACACTTTGTAGAGATTATAACTCTACCATGGACAAAGAATACCTGCTAAGTTACCCAGAAATCGATCGGTGAATGCAGACTTTCCTTCTTAGTTTAACTAAGTACTATTGGGAGAATGAAAGAAACCTAAGATGCCTGACAATGAGGAAACTACAGCAACATATAAAATTATAAAATTACATCTCTACTTTTGTGTTACAATTTTTGTAATACTTTTGTATTAAAAAACTGAAACAAGTTTTACCGTTTTCGAGATATCAGTAGGTTTAAGATTTATGAGTGGACTTAAAAGTTGTAATGAAAAGCCGTAATGTAACCGTATTAAAAAACAATAATAAATTAATTTTTTTAAACAGTGGTGGAATCTAAACATTTTACCGTTTTCGAGATATCCTAACCTAACCTAAACCTACTGATATTTAGAAAACGGCCATACTTTTTTTTTTTTCAATTTCGATTCAACCACTGTTTTTTTAAAGACAGTGTTAAACGATATGTTGCATGACAACCTTCGCATTAAGATTTTTCTAATTGACTCCTACATCTTTGACCTAAAGTGATCTCCAAAATTGATAAATATTAAAATAGTTAGTGTTTTTAAAATTTATTATGGATGATATTTGATTAAAATAAACTATATAAGATGTCCAAAAAATAAGTTATGAGGGACTTTAAAACGACACTGTATTTACAAAAACTAAAAATATTGTTTTGGTTATTATATACTTATATATCTAATGCAAAGTGTTTATAAGGTGTTATTGAAGTTAACAGGTATATTTATAATGTATTCTATTTAAATGAAAAATAAAATAAATGAGACAGTATTTTTTGTTAAAATCGTAAAGAAATAGTTGGGGCTTTCCTGGTAAAAATAACAAAGAAATAAGTAAAATATGTTGAGTAAAATCAATTTTTTTTAAATTATACAAGATACTTGACAAGATCTCATTTTTACTACAACCATATTTATTTTAATATATTTACAAAACTAAGTTATACTCTATATAGGTTTCTGACCAATACTACAATACACTACTTGGAGGTGTTTTTGGACACCCTAAAGGAAACATTTACACAAAGCAAAGGCTACTTAAAGGCTTTTTCACTCAAACAATATTTTGACTGAGCTCATTTTAAGAAACTTTATCACACCCAGACCATTTGTTCCTTCACTTCATAAAGCACACTTTTATATTGAAACGAAAATATAAGAATTACAATCGATAGAACGTTTAAGTGACGTCATATCTCGTTCTTGAGTTATAACCGATAGTTGAAGTAGTCGACGGTATGGTTTGTTAAACCAAGAATTATATGATATTGATACATTTATATATTTGTCTGATTCAGTCAGTTATTTTATTCAAAAAGTTTATCTGTCTCGAGATATCTTCAGATTGTACCTTTGCCAAACTTATGTACACAGGTAAGTCAAACTCCTGTTTTTTTAAACCCATATTTAATCTCTATATCATTAATTAATTATTAACCGTGAAATTTAATTTTGTAGACACATATTTTTGAAGTTAGCATATTGATCGGTCTAGATATGCAATATAATTTTTTTTAATTTTAATATAATTATCATTGTATTAGTTGTGTTAGTTGATTTATAAAATTTCTCTAAACTTCAATTCCTTTATAGGCATAATTTATATATCATTATAAATTCTGACAATTAAATAATTGCCCAAATACTGTTTAAATTTTTTAATCTGTAATATTTGTCCTAGGAGAAAAATAGGTATTGATTTGTTTATAACCACAAATAACTTCAAAAACAAAAGTAAATTAAGTTGTTTTCGCCACCATTTAGAAACAATAAGGGATATCAAGAGTTTTTAACAAAAAATGGTGGATTTTTCATACCTTGTGCAACTTGACCAAATTTGTCATTTAGTTGACATGGGATTTACGTGTTTTTTTTTTTTTTTTTTTTTTTTTTTTTTTTTTTTTTTTTTTTTTTTTTTTATTGTACAGTTTAGCGGATTTTAAGGAAAATGTTGAACATTTAAAATGACATGTAAAACAAAAACTCGAACAGAAGATTTCACAAAAACTACGTTTATTCAATCAAACGCGTTTCAACGATAAAGTCGTTTATCGTCATGAGCGTGGGTTAGTTATAGTTTTGTTATTGTAGCTCATGTATCACTGAGGATGGCGACTTTGTCGTTGAAACGCGTTTGATTGAATAAACGTAGTTTTGTGCAATCTTGTGTTCGAGTTTTGGTTTTACATAATATTATCTCACAAGTCAAGCTCAATATTTATGTAATTAAAAGGACGTATTATGTTTATTTTTTCTACATAATATATTTAATTTATTGTATTTTAATGTAAAACTGTGTAGAAAATAAATGTTCAGTTATTTGGAGGCGTCAAAATTAACCCTTTAGAGTTCAAAATAAAAAATAAAAACTTGGTAGTGTCATTGTATCCAAATTAGTGGGGTTAAATGTATTTAGTGTTCCTACTTAAAGTTGTTTTTTTCCCACAATACGTAACTCGCTTGTGGTCTGTTACAGTCAGTATATATTGCATTTGTATTGTAATCTTAAAAGTTTAGCAATATGATTTGTACTTTCATTGATTTTTAAGAGAATTACTGGAAATTAATTTTGTGGTTATATTAAATATTAAAATTTTGATAAATTAAAAAACTTACAGAAATTCAATTCAATACTTTTTCCCAATTATGTTTACCTATCTTACTGATGTCACATCAAAACTTCAAATAATGTCAAATATTGAAATTGACGTTTAAAATTGTACACAGCTTATTTCTAAAATGAAACAAAATACATAATTAATTTGAAACTTATTCTTTATTTAAACGATAACAACCATTTACAAAGAGATAACAATCTAACATAACCATTTGCATGGAGGATTTTATACAGAGAAAAATTGAATTACAGTTTTAAAAAATACATCAGTTCAATCCTTTGTAATGACAAGTTTCCTGTCGATTTGTTTGCTGAAATAAATTATTTATGACATCAGGTGGATAGGTAGATAGATCGATATATGACGTCACAGCACCCCACCTTTCCACCCACTGTAGCGCGTCCAATATACCACTGTAACAGTAGAAGTACGTAATTATTTAATAAAGCTAGACGTGAGTATGGATTTACTTAGGCGATTGTTGATACAGTAATTATTTTTTTAATTAAAATACAAACTTATGAATTTTTTAAGGGATGGATTAGTAGAAACAGTTTTTTTTCAATTTTAAACACGAATTTCTTACCTTTTTTATAGGAGATCTTGATATCTGCTATCTTTCCTTGATGTATGTAGAAAGAGTGTAAAAGGTGTAAGACTTTGTAAAAGTAAGATATGAGATGCCTAAAATGAAACATTGCACAAATTTCTTCGCAAAACCAAATAAAAACAAAACAAAACTATTTGTCACCAAAATCGGTTAGGTGATAATTATAAAAAAGAAATTAACCATGGATGCTTTTTTTGATAAAATATTTATACATTTAAATACGTTTTATACTAGTTTGGCCTGTATCATAGACATGTCCTCAGCTGAAACTGTATCTGATTAAAATCAAGCGTTTAAACGGCCAAAAAAGTTAATTTAGTGTTTTGTCACTTATTTCTGAACTGTAGTAGTTTATACTTGCGATTTAGCACTTGATTTTGGATCATTATATTCACATTTCCTTATAGTTACAATATTACGTTTTGTACCGATAATTATTTTGATGTAAATTCACTAACCGGAATTTTCGGAGAGGTTACGAGCATACATTTTGTTTTGTCCTTAGAGGCTACACATGAGCAAAATATAATCAAAATTGTTTAAAGCAAATTTGTGAAAATGTATCTTTACGTTTATATTCTTATGTCAATGACGCCCACATGGAAATTAATTAAAATCTCGAGATAGGTCAAATTTACTCACTTGCAAAATATTATTAAAATCAGTTCATACATTTTGACTGTAAAGTACTTTAGGTTAGACTTTTTATTATTTAATTGCTGGCCGGCAATTTTTATCATTTTGTCAGAATACGTAATAAAATATTTTAATATTTTGATTGTCGTCTTATTAAAATAATTATAGGTAATTATATAGCAGAGTAGCCTCACTTCAAAATCAATTTTTATGGGTTTTATTCGTCAAATAAATGTTGTAAAAATATTTTATTATCGAAAAAAAGTGTCGGAAATATGATTACATAATATAATTACACAAGATTATACAAGAAAATCTTAATCAGAGTAAAATTCTGCTGCAAATTCAGTAGATGAGGAATTTATTGAATTTAAATGTATTTCACTCGTAATTCGCCATAAATGATGAAAACGAGTATTATACTCATTGTACTTTCTCTTAAACATAAATTCAGCTATATGGCCATGGAAATGTTGTTTTGAATTTCCATATGGCGGCACATTTCCTCGCACCTCCCTCCATTGACGTTCAATTGTCAATATAACCAATTATATATATATAACCACCTGGCCAAACCTTTCGTACGTTTATTGAAGTGAATGTCATGAGTATGAAAGATAACACAGAGTTAATTTTTTCACGAAAAAACTACTTGTGTAATTGTATTATTGTATTATGTAATCATCTTTCCGACACTTTTTTTCGATAGTAAAATATTTTTCCAACATTTATTTGACGAATAAAACCCATAAAAATTGATTTTGAAGTGAGGCTACTCTGCTATATAATTACCTAATTATATTAAATTAAAAAATTATTCCTTTTATTTTTAAAGTCACGAACAAACAGTAACTTGATATCTAAACTATTCAACTGCAAATATGATTTGCACTGTTAGCCATGGAAAACCTTTCCCAAGAGTTTAAACAAATTGTTCCTCGTTTGTTATTCTGTTTGATTTGGTTGAAAACATGTATATAGGGCACACGTCACCACTGTGATTTATTACCATAGATTTGAACTAATCGGAACTGTGTTCAATTGAATCTGTGTCGTTGGAATTGGAACAAGTCATTGGTAGCCAATAGTGGTCAGCAAACATATGCTGGAACTATTACTTATTCTGTTATCAAGTTCTGTTTTACTCCATTGGTCGATGTAATAATTTTTTATTGTCTGCTTGTATTCAAGTAAATGTTTATTTGTTTTTAGTTAATATTTGATTATGTCATGTGTGAAGAATAACTATTTGTTTTTTACTGTTCAACGTTGTATGAACTGAATTTATAAAGTGTAAACATTATAGTGTATATACACTAAAATATCTTACACTACAAATAAAATAACAAAGTAGTGTGTATGAGCAAGCCCCCTTCCCCCACTACACTCATTACCGATACACAGCTGTACTTTTTCTACCTTTCTTTTCTTTGATATCTGCTTAACAAGATCATATATTTAAGAAATAGTTAAAGAATTTTTCGTTTTACGATGAAAATAATTGTGGTTTGTAAAAGATGCTATTCCATCCTCAAGTTTTGGTACTAAGATTGCTTAAATTATTTTCTGCTACTTAGTACTCAAATATACAGAATGTCCCACGAAGAGGTTGATATTTTTGAATTGATATACTGCATACAAATAAAATACTACAAATCTGAAAATCTGCAGTTAGGTCCACCGAAATGTAAAAAAAATGCTTCCTTCAAGTTACAACTTATTATGTTAAACCAAAACAAAATGGTGGAATTGAATAAAGCTAAATCTTGTGGATAGAACCAGCTCTTTTCAAATTTTACTTGACTAATTTAAATTTGCATTATCAATCAGCTGTTAAAAACTATTAGTTAATTAGCTGGTGTTTTATGATCACACAACAATTATATTAATTGTTAGTTGTATTTTTAGTCATAACTAAAATCAATACTTGATTTATTAAATTGAACAAAAGATTGAATATGAAGCGATAAGTTGTTTCCAAAGAACCCATCTCTATGAAACCTCCATTAAAATTTTCCAGTGTGTGAGTTTTTCTCGAAAGATCTATTCACACAATATAGCAACAGAAATGAAGAGTTAAAGAGGCTGATTCAAGAGAAAATATTTTGATATCTTGGCATTTATTCAAAAAGTCTTACAACGATTTTGTTAGCTACGTTTCAGTGTATAGCTCTAGATATACATCACTTTGACTAAAAAGAAAGTTTTGTTTTGGTATTTTATCTATTATTGTTTTTCTTCTAAAATTTACAACTTTAAATTTATGAAGTTTCACATACCTTGTTAATAATGAACAAAATAACAAATATAATAATTTTAGTGGAAAAATTTCATGTTTATTTTGAATTCTAAAATTATGTTTTGGTTAATTATAAACATTTAAATTTCATCCAATATCTTCTACATATTTATAAAACATTACTGCAAAGTTTCAAATTTGTAAAGTTTCACCTATATCCAGTAAATTAATTAAAAAATACCTGAATTGAAATATAAATTTTATGTTTTAGTCTTGACAACAAATATTATCCCATTTAAGAGATACATCTATTTCACTTTGGTTGTATAATTACTGAACAAAACAATCCTACTGAAATAGACTATGAAAACAATTGTTGATTTTCAAGGAAAGATTTTATTTAAAAAACATTTATTGGAATCAGAGGACGAAAACGAATATCAACAAGAGTTAAACGCTTATTTTTCCTCCCCTCAAATCTTTCTGTTTTTAGTTAAAGTGAGGGAAACAATATTTTCATTTCGTACATTGAGGGAGGGTTTACCCTTGTTTGTTTAACGAAATGAGGAGTTTCAATAATGAATTTTTCGTAATATTTTGATAACACTTAATTAATAATTATCTCTAAAAACTTTCTCTTCCTATTTTGTTTGGTCTGATCAAAATTTTCATTATTTTTAATTCACACAAATAATCTGTTGTTTGTAATCTTATAATCGATTATATTTTTTAGATCCACATCAATATGGTGCTATCTCGCCTTCATTCTTAATGAAAAACAGACTTTCCAATAATAAATAAAATCATAAACTTGGATTTCGTAGACAAAATAATAATAATAATAACATTGTTTTAAATATGTGGGACCTCCCCGTCCTCACAATTTGATTTGTCTTTGAAACAATGTATTTTTTGTATGTATATAATGTCTACCTATGTATATTTAACCATACGGTACAAGTTCAAAGTACAAATTAAGCTTTTTATTTATTTATTTATATTTTACAAATAAGTTATTAGTGCAAATTAATGTACAAGAAACGTCTTATTTAGGTTAATATATTAACCTATTATATTAGTGGTAACCTAATAAAATGATTAACCTAATTATATATTTGGTGTTATGTATGGTTGAAGTGTATACTCCCAGGCATTTTTGTTCTAGTTTTTCCAGACGTGGTCTTCATCTCAGGAATTTTCCTTCTAGTTTTCCCAGACGTGGTCTTCCTCTCAGGAATTTTCCTTCTAGTTTTCCCAGAGGTGGTCTTCCTCTCACTAATTTTCCTTCTAATTTACACAGACGTCGTCTCCCACTCAAGCATTTTCCTTCTTTCCTTCTAGTTTTCCCAGATGTGGTCTCCCTTTTAGCCATTTACCTTCTAATGAGCCTAGACGTGGTCTCCCTTTCAAGCGTTTTTCTTCTAGTTTTCCTAGACGTCGTCTTCCTCTCAGCCATTTTCCTTCTAGTTTTCCCAGACGTCGTCTTCCTCTCAGCCTTTTTTCTTACAGTTTACCCAGACCTGGTCTTCCTCTCAGCCATTTTCCTTCTATTTTTCCCAGACGTCGTCTTCCTCTCAGCCATTTTCCTTCTCTATTTCCTAGACGTGGTCTTCCTCTCAGCCTTTTTTCTTACAGTTTTCCCAGACCTGGTCTTCCTCTCAGCCATTTTCCTTCTAGTTTTCCCAGTCATCGTCTTCCTCTCAGCCTTTTTTCTTACAGTTTTCCCAGACGTGGTCTTCATCTCAGGAATTTTCCTTCTAGTTTTCCCAGACGTGGTCTTCCTCTCAGGAATTTTCCTTCTAGTTTTCCCAGAGGTGGTCTTCCTCTCACTAATTTTCCTTCTAATTTACACAGACGTCGTCTCCCACTCAAGCATTTTCCTTCTTTCCTTCTAGTTTTCCCAGATGTGGTCTCCCTTTTAGCCATTTACCTTCTAATGAGCCTAGACGTGGTCTCCCTTTCAAGCGTTTTTCTTCTAGTTTTCCTAGACGTCGTCTTCCTCTCAGCCATTTTCCTTCTAGTTTTCCCAGACGTCGTCTTCCTCTCAGCCTTTTTTCTTACAGTTTACCCAGACCTGGTCTTCCTCTCAGCCATTTTCCTTCTATTTTTCCCAGACGTCGTCTTCCTCTCAGCCATTTTCCTTCTCTATTTCCTAGACGTGGTCTTCCTCTCAGCCTTTTTTCTTACAGTTTTCCCAGACCTGGTCTTCCTCTCAGCCATTTTCCTTCTAGTTTTCCCAGTCATCGTCTTCCTCTCAGCCTTTTTTCTTACAGTTTTCCCAGACGTGGTCTTCCTCTCCGCCATTTTCCTTCTATTTTTCCCAGACGTCGTCTTCCTCTCAGCCATTTTCCTTCTCTATTTCCCAGACGTCGTCTTCCTCTCAGCCATTTTCCTTCTAGTTTTCACAGACGTCGTCTTCCTCTCAGCTATTTTTCTTGTAGTTTTCCGAGACGTGGTCTTCCTCTCAGCCATTTTCCTTTTAAATTTCCCAGACGTCGTCTCCTCTCAGCCATTTTCCTTCTAGTTTTCCCAAACGTCGTCTTCCTCTCAGCCATTTTCCTTTTCGTTTTCCCAGACGTCGTCTTCCTATCAGCCATTTTCCTTCTAGTTTTCCCAGACGTCGTCTGCCTCTCAGCCTTTTTTTACAGTTTTCCCAGACCTGGTCTTCCTCTCAGCCATTTTCCTTCTCTATTTCCCAGACGTCGTCTTCCTCTCAGCCTTTTTCCTTCTAGTTTTCCCAGACGAGGTCTTCCTCTCAGCCATTTTCCTTTTCGTTTGCCCAGACGTCGTCTTCCTCTCAGCCATTTTTCTTCTAGTTTTCACAAGACGTCGTCTTCCTCTCAGCCATTTTTCTTCTAGTTTTTTCCCAGACGTGGTTTCCTTCTCAGCCATTTTCCTTCTAGTTTTCCCAGACGTGGTCTTCTTCTCAGCCATTTTCCTTATAGTTTTCCCAGACGTGGTCTTCCTCTCAGGGATTTTTCTTCTATTTGTCTATATATTCATTGTTAGCGCACAACGAGGATCTACCGTTTCCACATGGCTTTGCCATATGATAAGACTTTAAAAAAAATATATTTAACACCTCTTTCACTTCATTGTTCTCTTTCACTCACTAGGTCATATATTTTCCTCTGGACGTTTCTCTCTCTAATTAATTGGTTGTTTATTTATTTATTTTTTAATTTCCAAGCTTCATTGTCATCCGTGACGGCACGCCTTATAAATTAATAATTTTCACCCTCTGGACACCGATCAAAAGCTTACGTTCTTCTGTACCACAAAAATTCTTACTTTTCCTCTATTATTGCTCTTATATCTTTGCTTACGTTATTTTCTACCATCACAAATATACTGAAATAATTGAATGCTTCAGTTTTGGTTAGATTACTTCCAAGATGGGCTGATTGTGTTTCTGTCAAATCCTGTTGTTTTGGAAGTCATCATGTGTTTTGTTTATTCCAAGGACATAATATATTAAAGATTAGCAAACCGACCCTAACTGGGTCTACACTACTTTCATGTAGCGTTAGATTCTCTCTCTCTCTCTCTCTCTCTCTCTCTCTCTCTCTCTCTCTCTCTCTCTCTCTCTCTCTCTCTCTCTCTCTCTCTCTCTCTCTCTCTCTCTCTCTCTCTCTCTCTCTCTCTCTCTCTCTCTCTCTCTCTCTCTCTCTCCTCTCTCTCTCCTCTCAAGTGATAAATGGTATAAAAAACAAAGAGGCCTCCAATATTCATTGGACTGTATTAATACTCATAATTGCATGTTTCAGATGTAATAAAGAATTTAGTTTAATTGATAAAGGGTGGATTTCATTTTACGCTGTCTTTTCATGAATATATCGCGTTTTCTTTTCAAACTGTAGCAAATTTATTTAAATTTGTACAGTTGAATTGTACAAAGTTATTTTTTTACAAGATAATTTAAAACGATGATAAAAGATAAAAAATTTTGATTCGTCATTTTAAATAAAAATCCACGAATTTTTGTTTTATTCAAGTTTGTATACAGGAAGTTCATAAACTGTGGAATATACACACACAAAATTTAAACGGCTAAAGAGAAAAAAGTTCGTATTTTGTATATGTTTTGATAACATTTCCTTCCATTTTCGATAGTTATAAATTTTTGTTCTGCTATCTGGAAATTAGGTTTAATTTTTTAATAATAATGCGGTCATCTGGCACTTTTTTTTACACTGTTTTATTATTCTGAGTTCAATGATGAAATCAGTATTTTTATAACTCATTTCCTTAAAAAGCTATCAATTAATATAACTATAGAACTTTGAAAAACATAATTTACAGGTGGACAAGTTGGGTACTTTACCTTTAAACACATACATACTGTACTTATTCTTGATATTGTTCCTCTTGATTACTTCCTATTTGGATATTTAAACTGTAAGATATATTTTAAATAACCGTAAAACCTAAATGAACTATAAAACGGAATACGGACAGATATTAACTCTATTACTGATTAGACAATTTCTAAAGTAGTTGGTGAATTTTATAACCATTTTGAACTGTGCCAAATTTAATTAGGGCAACAATTTGAGCATATTCAAAAATAACAAATTTAAAACTACAGGATGTACGTGTTTAAAGGTAAATAGCAAATTAATTTATATACTTGTAAATTAAGATTTTTAATGTTCTTATAAACTTGTATTACTTCAAATTGTTGTTCTGTACTTTTCAAGAAAATGAGATATAATAAAAACGAATTCCACCTTCGAATCCAAAATCAAAAGTGATATAAAACATGTAGCACATGACCCTATTCCTATTTAAAAAAAAAATGTCCTAATTTTAAGATGCCGGGTCCTAGAAAAACTACCAAATTATAACTATCAAAACTCTAAGTAAATGTTGTTTCATAAAAACGAACTTTTTTTTATATTCAGCCGTTTAAAATGTTTATATATATTCTACACTTTAGGAACAAAAAAATGTATTATAATGTTCATTAAATATGATTATACAGTAGATAATAATCATTTTATCCTGGGCACTATCTATTAAACTGTTGATAATAAGAACAACCGTAAATATTCGTTTTTTGAATGAATTATTTTTGTACATAAAATTATCCTACTGGGATGATAATACATCCCGCATCTCCTCTCTGTTATGTAGAATTATTTTGAAAATATCAGGCGAAAAATTCACTTTTATGAACTTTTACTCTTATTGTAAACTAAAATATCAACAAATTTAAACATGTAATAATGGTTGAAATTTTATTTTAAGACGATTACGGAAAATCATTTTAAAAGCGTTTAACTAATGTCTATAGTTGATATTATCCCTTAGTGTTTGTAAATATTCGAATAATAGTTGTTAACAAATTAACATTTAAATGAGTCATATTTTTTGTACACAACTCGCAATTCTAGCTACTTCTTTAAATAGACATTTGTTTTGAATAGACATTTGTTTTGAATAGACATTTTTTGAAGTAGACGTTTTGTCGTTTGACTCACTTTCAATATACAAAACATATTGACGAATCTACGTTCTTGTGTTTGCTTAAAAAAGAATGCAAGCTCAGAAATTTATTTTTAGAACTATATAGTCATGAACGAGGTTTATTTTCTTGTAAAAACAAACAAATATTTACTGAAAAGAAACACACTTAGTAAACTCTAACAATTGTTGAAGAATTCAATATAATAGAGTTACGCAAATAGATGGATGGATTGATTTGTATAATTTGTCAATAAATCTTTTATTAACATTATTAAAAAAATATTTGAGCAGAGTTTATTAGAGACTGAGTAATATATGAACTATTTTGATATTAATGTTGAATTTCAGAACCACTTTTTATTAAATTAAATACAAACATTAAGTGGCTACTTCGGAATACTAGTATAATAGCTCTTTTCTAAAGTAATTATAAAATTTAATTAAAAATTCGTATGTAGCCTTCAAGATTGCACTATTATAATTAATAATTAGGTCCTATGCAATTCTTGAATACATTCACTTAGAATTAAAGAGGTCTCGGATCTGAAGAGTACAAATTATGACGAAACCAGTAATCCATGGATCACTAGATGTTTGCTCGACTTATAATTGTAAAAGGTAAATAACCTACTAATTATTGAATTACCTACAATAAATAATCCTGAATGCATATTGATTGAAGTCAGTATATGTTTTACCCTTCAGTTACAATATCCAAGAATACATTTTCATCCCCCGGTTAAGCTTGCCCTTCAATTTAATGTAAACCGGGTATATTCTCTGAAAGTGCTGAACGAGTTACAGTGTTAACCCAGTATCGTGAGGTAGGTGTAGTCAACCGTAGTCTTTTTTTATTGTTGATGAAAATCTTGTTTTTTTATTAATTATTCATTCAATCATATTATAGATATAGTTAATCATGATTTTTAACATAATCTATGTTTATAAACTAAGTCACGACGTTTCAAAACTATGGATCAACTCTTGTTATCAAGTGAAAAGCTTAGAATATGACACACATGAAAATGGCAAACTGTTGGAAACTAAACCTAAAACTAGAAACATTAAAAAACAAACCCAGGGCTAAAAATAGACCCGAGAGTTCAAAATAACTAAGACTGTTTTAAAACACAAATAAAGTAAACACAAAAAATTACTAACACAAAGTTCAACCGAGGATATAAACTGGCTAACTAAAAAAAAAAAAAGATAGAAAGAAAAGGTTTTGGTGCCAACGGATGGTTATCTTATGGTTTCGTTGAAGTGAAAATATTTAAACCTATCTGTAAAACTTAGGACATAACTTTATAGACATGTCTTGCTGCGAATTAACCGGGTAAATTTCATATTTAATTAAAGTAGAGGAGTCTATTTTTTAAGATATAAGTTCAGTTATATATAATCAATGGAAGCAATAATGGTTCTATTTCTTTACTGATTAGATTGTCCGTTTATTGTACATGCGAGAGGTGATTAATTTATGTATAACATACATATATTTAAATTATTTTTCGTGATTATAAGTTTTTCTCCTGGATTTATGTATTTCTTTTCCCGGTTCTTTTAGTTTTCACTAATTGTTATATATTTTTGTTTTTTTTATTCGCCAATATATTGGCTATTATATTCACATTTAATACTGTAAATACAGTTTTTAGTGTCCTAAGTGTTATTTATTAGTTTGCTTTGGACGAGATGTTGCCTAACAGTGTATTCAGTAATACACATTTATATTATCAAGAACTACGAACTTTATATATCCAATCAATTTTTGTTAAATTATCAGATAATCTCAGATGGTAACGTCTTAAACGATAAGAGTTAAACATTTTCTTTCTCTTTGGCAGTAATAAAATGAACTTTTTTTTATAAAGGTGACAAACCTCTACTTCATTATCGGCTTAATTAAAAATTAGAATAAAATACAAATAATAAATACGCCACTAGCCTTCGAATACTGGAATAACGAAAGATAGGAAAGATGAAAAAGAGGGATATATCCCATAGTCTATATGAATAGGGGCTTAGATCCAGCTAGGTTTTTCGTTTTCTTGTTTTTTATAGTCGAAAAACCTTTTGGATACTACCGCCTTATAAAAAAGGAAGAAAATAACATAAAATAAATACACCACTAGCCCTCGAATAGTCTAATAACCTCAAGGTAAGAAGAGATTTAATGGTCAAGAAAGATCCGATAGAAAAAATAATAGGAGAAGTATCTAAACTAAGACTACATAAAGAAATGTGTAGATCCAGCTAGAACTATGGGGGGGGGGGTGAATAATATCATTAATCTGTCACAATCCAATTATCAGTCATAACTTAAAACCGGAACCTATACAATTACCAGTTACAACTTAAGAACCAGTTTATCATGAGTTTAAAATCCTCCCACAATATATGACCACGCAGATTAATGAATGTGCATTAAAACATCAATAGAAAAACACAAACTGTGTACACGATTTTAACATGAAACTAAAGTAGTATTATTGCTTAATTTTGTAATACTTACAATTACACTCTTGCAAAAAGTAATTAAACTTCAGCTTGAATATCACGTGACCTATTATCAGTCATAACTTGTAAGCTCGCTGTCTTTTGTTCACTGTATTATATGCAAAACAGACGAAATTTACATATTACATTGTTTAGATGAAAGTAAACATGAAATGGACACTTGGCAGTTGGATATAGCGTTTTAATTTTAATTTTTTTAATATATATGCAGTGTTTATTATGGACTGAAACACGTGCACAAGTAGTTATAGCTTAGTTAAATTAATATAACTTTTACGTTGTTTTTAAATTTCAACAATAAACAATAAAACAGGATGTTATGGCTAGCACTTGTCTTCCCAACTTGCGTAAAACACTGTATAATGTTCATGGTATGCCGAAAGTTACCACTCGTTACACATTTTATGTGGAAAGATGTTACTTACCAACTAAGGTAAGGTGGACAAATCCTTATTGAGAAGAAAATGAAGGTGAAAAATCTCTCGGTCATACATTGCCTTATAAAATAAAAATAAGAAAGACTTCAAGTCCTCTAATACTCTAATAGCGTCAGGGTCGGAAGAGAACAATACTTGGTCAGGAAAGACCTCAAGGAAAGATGAAAGGGATTACGTGAAAAATGGCGTAGATCCTGGTAGGGTCCCTCTGGATTGACAAAAACAACGAGCCCCTAAAAACAGTAAGAATAGAAATCATAACTTTTTCACTTCGACTTTTTTTAGTTTGTAATTCAAGTAGTCAAACTTTAGAAGAATTGTAAAATTTTCTAGTAACATCTTCCTGATTAGTCACTCCCCCTCTATCAACCCATGTTTTCAGTTTTCTTACTATTAGCCTATCTACAACTCGTTTAACTTGTTCCTGATTAGTCACTCCACCTCTGTCCACCCATGTTTTCGGTATTCTTTATATTGGCCTATCTAAAACTCGTTTAACTTGTTTATGATTAGTCCGCCCCCTTTCTCCAGCCATGTTTTCGGTTTTATTTCTATTGGCCTATCTAAAATGTATTTAACTTGTTTATGATTAGTCACTCTCAATCTCTCAACCTATGTTTTCGGTTTCCATTCTATTGGCCTATCTAAACCTCGTCTAACTTGTTAATGATTAGTCACTCCCCTCTATCCACCCATGTTTTCGGTTTTCTTTCAATTGGCCTATCTAAAACTCGTCTAACTTGTTTCTGATTATTCACTCTCCCTCTCTCTACCCTTGTTTTCAGAATTCTTTCTATTGGTCTATATAAAACTAGTCTAACTTGTTTCTGATTATTCACTCTCCCTCTCTCTACCCTTGTTTTCAGAATTCATTCTATTGGCCCATATAAAACTGTTTTAACTAGTTTATGATTAGTCACTCCTCTTTCTCTCCACCTATGTTTTCGGTTTCAATTCTATTGGCCTATCTTAAACTCATTTATCTTGTTCCTGATTAGTCACTACCCCTCTATCCACCCACGTTTCCAGTTTTCTTTCTATTAGCCTATCTAAAACTCGTTGAACTTGTTCCTGATTAGTGACTCTCCCTCTGTCTATACATGTTTTGGTATTCTTTATATTGGCCTATCTAAAACTGGTTTAACTTGTTTATATTAGTCACTCCCCCTCAGTCCACCCACGTTTTTGGTGTTCTTTCTATTGGCCTATCTAAAACTCGCTTAACTCGTTTATGATTAGTCCACCCCCACTCTACACCAATGTTTTCGGTTTTATTTCTATTGGCCTATCTAAAATTTGTTTAAATTGTTTATGATTAGTCACTCCCCCTCTCTCCACCCATGTTTCGGTTTTCTTTCTTTTGGCCTATCTAAAACTCGTCTAACTTGTTTCTGATTATTAACTCCCCCTCTCTCCACCCATGGTTTTCAAAATTCTTTCTATTGGCCTATCTAAAACTCGTTTAATGTGTTTACGATTAGTCACTCTTCTTTCTCACCACCACCTATGTTTTCGGTTTTCTTTCTTTTGGCCTACCCAAAACTCGTTTAACTTGTTTCTGATTAGTCACTCACCTTTCTCTCCACACATGTTTTCAGAATTCTTTCTTTTTAAAATTTATTATTTATTAGTATATTTTAATGGGTGCTTTTAATTACAATTTTATGTTAAATATAGGGTAGAAATTTAATTTTCTTACCGAATATAAGGGAAACGGGTTATATCACTTTTTGGTGCTTCCTTAAAATCATTCTATCTATTAAACTTAGTATGGAATTCATCATTTACGAAATTAACACTAGTTAGGACCAATACAACCGATTTAAGTTTGAAAATGGAATTAAAATAATTTAATAATATACTCCCATACATCTGAATAGTCTGTATGCCATAAGAAATTCCCGGAAATAAATAAGAAATTCTATAAGAAATAGCCTGCAATTCGATACAAACTTATAATTTTATCCCAAACTGAACATATAAAGAAATTACTAATATTCAATAAAAACTGATTAAAAAATAAATTCCCAATCTCTTCATAGGAAGTATATTCTAAACCGTTCGGTTTATAAAAAAATACCCAAGAATAAAAACTCTAAAAATTATATGTTCGACAACATCAAGCAAACATAGTTTTGCTATTAACCTTTCAAGTTTCTATAACGTTTCCCTCTATTTAAAGGTTTCTGTATCTCTTTTTAAAGATCCTAAACATTACTCTCATGAATTTATCGTCGTGTACTGTTCAATCATTTTTTTAAATAAAAGATTTTTTGATAAACTTTGACATAATATTAAGTAAGTACTTGTGTTTGACACCCCCTTCTGTACTCTTGGGACTACATCTGTAGAGAAAGCAAGTGTCTTCACTTGATTATGTTCTTATATATATATATATATATATATAAGTCAACTTCCCTTTTAAAGATGTCACTTCTAACTCAACTCCCTACGGTACTCTCTTAAACAAAAAGTCTTAAGTAACCCGTCTCTTTTATGTTGATTTTGAACAAATTGTTGACGTTGACATGATGTTTTATTTCCCCTCTTGTTTCTTATAAGGGAAATAATTCTCGGTTATCAGCGCTTTACAAAAAGAATGAGCAAAGGAAATGTAAAATAAACACCACTTGTCCTCTCATACTCTAATAGCGTTAGGGGTCGGATGAGAACAAAAGTTGGTTAAAAGAGGCCGGATAGGAAAGATGAAAGAAAAGGATCTAATTCAAGTATATGTGAAAAATGTGTATGTCCAGTTACTCTGCCTCGGGATTGCAGACTCAATGGAATGTATTTCATTATCTTGATAGTACCGAGGTGATTATTGTTACACAGGGTGTTCCGTAAGGAGATGGAGAAACTTTCAGGACACAATATACTAGTGAAAATAAAGAAATAAGTTCAGGCACCCTAAAATAAAATTGTTAGTTCTCTATCTAGGAGCCTTTTTGTGTTTTAAACTAAAATCATATCTTTTAAACATCAAATGATACAAATTATTATTTTATATCCGATGTTGTAAATGTTAAATGACCGCCATTTTTAAATTAATGAAATAAATCGTTTATAATATTTTTTTTTTAAAATTGGGACTTTACGTAGTATCCGACATTTTAACTCTGTATCAATTGCCGTTCAAAAGGTACGATTTTTTTTGTATAAAACATAAAATGGCGGCTTCATTTTAGTGTAATTGTTCATATGAAGGTTTTTCTTTATTTTCACCAGTAGAATACGACCTGAAAGTTTTTCAGTTTCTTTATGAGACATCCTGTATATTTATGTTTTAATAACAAAATGATAGGAAGTAAATCTTAATTATATTTAACGAAAAAAGAATAAACGTTGAAAATATTTGCACTAACTTTCTCATGTTAAAACGAAACACTAACGTAAAAGGATATTAATCACTGTATCGATAAACGTTTATAATACTATTTATACACTACAAAATAAGTATATGTAATATCCGTATTACTTAGTTTTCACCATTCTACTAGTGAAAATAAAGAAATAAGTTCAGATACCCTAAAATTGTTAGTTCTCTATCAAGCCGCCTTTTTGTGTTTTAAACTAAATCATATCTTTTAAACATCAAATGATACAAATAATTATTTTATATCCGATGTTGTAAATTTTAAATGGCCGCCATTTTAAAATTAGTGAAGTAAATTCTTTGATATTACATTTTTTTTTATTGGGACTTTACAGTACTACGTAACATACGAAATTTTAACTCTGTATCATTTGCCATTCAAAAGGTATGATTTTTTTTTGTATAAAACATAAAATGGCGTCTTAATAGACAACTAACCATTTTAGTGTAATTGTTCATATGAAGGTTTTTCTTTATTTTCACCAGTAGAATACGACCTGAAAGTTTTTCAGTTTCTTTATGAGACATCCTGTATATTGTTGTTTCAATAACAAAATGATAGGAAGTAAAATCATTTAGCGAAAAAACAATAAACGTTAAAAAAATGTCCACTAACTTTCTAATGCTAAAACGAAACACTAACGTAAAACGATATTCATCGCTGTATCAAAAAACGTTTATAAAACTATTTAACTTGTACACTACAAAATAAGTATATGTAATATCTGTATTAGTTTTCACCATTGTCGTTGAGGGAAGTAACTTGTACCCTTAAATTTTGTGAGTGATCAAAATAATTTTTTTAAATGATGTTTACATACAGTATATAAATATAACTTAAGCCTGTTTCCCTAGTACCATAAACTTATTCCTCATGTCAAATGCATTTTATTAAAATCGAATTTTTAACGATCTTCAATCAAGGTGTATTTTTTTATTATTTTTTGAACACTAATGTTGTTTTACTTTTTAACTTTTCACACTGGTTTCGGACATGAATCATTACAATTTACCAAAATATGATCGAAATCGGTACAGCGTATTTTGAATTTTGTCATATAGGAAGATCTTAACATTCCGAGTAATAAAATAGAGGGAAATAGCTTGTTGAAATATAGTCAAAACATGCCTATTGCAAATATTTCATTATAATTTGTCTATCTGTTTGAGCATTGGATAGAGGACAGAACGACGTCATTCAAAAAACTACTTTTTTGTAATCAGAAGACTTAACCCATCACATAAATTTTTCAAAACTAAGTAAAATGTGAAAAAATAACCAAACTTTATATTTCCTTTTCTAGTAAAAAAAAAAAAAAAAAAGTTTAAAAGACATAGACATTTGGATTCGCTGATACCAACTCTCAACTTTTCTCTTTGGCAGAGCCTTTTCATATCGGTTAATAAGGAGATTATAAAAAAAATTATGGGTACACCATATAATACTTACTGTCACTGTAATCCCAATTAATGCAAAATCACAATCACAATTGAAAGTGAATCTCACAACTAAAACATTCAACTTGTAATTATATTCCCTGTACGCCCTGTTTTGTTCAAGTGCAAAGTACCTGTTATATTATCTACTGTTACGTCGTCATGTATGAAAGTTACTGGCGCAGTATACAGTAGCCAAATTCGATATACATAAACGATTTGTTAAATTTATTATAATTCACAAAGAGCGACGTCTACAATTCGTTGAAACAACTGGATAATTAATTAAGAGAAGTTAATTTTTAACCTTGGAATTATATTATAACACCATTCATGGAAACCTTGACAGAGAAAAAAGTAATTTAATCTTGTAAACAAATAAAACACAACCTATCAAACCTAAGCAAGTTCTAGTAAATATAAAATGTATATTCTATAACACATTTCTCATAGAAAAACACGTATTTTTAAACTAAACATAACACTACCATAATCTCTCTAACTGAAAAGATCCCAATATCCAACAAAAAACAATTGAATTTAACGTCATAGACAAATCAACGTGTTTTTTATGACCTGGACGATACGATTTAGTTGGTTACAATGAAGTACCTCGACAATAGGATTACTGTTACGTAGCAATAAATATACATCGTCGATTAATAATTGAATTGAAAACAAAACGTAAGCTGGGATCTCTGTGAATAGTTGGTTCATGTAGAGGTTTAATTATTTAAAGTCCGGTAAGCCCTCATTTCAACTAACTCTTTCTGGTCAGTTGTCATCATTAACAAACTGTGTTCTGGTTATATGAATTCGCTAGGAATTTTAGTCTTAATTTCTTGAGACAGTTAGACCTGCTAAATTAGTAAATAATGTAATTCGAAAAAAACACTTTTTCTACCTTTTGGCGTCTTGCTTTCAGAGATTATCTGTTTGATTATCAGGAGAAAATTTGAAGAGGGTAAGCGCTAAAGAGGTCGCCTTCCGATCATCCCCATAGAGTGAACATTTGTCCCTTGTTACGTTTCCTAATTTTAATAGGTGAACCTGGAGATGATTATCCCTCGTCACCATTACCAAACTGGTAGGGCAAGTAATCATTAGTAGAAGAGGTGTTTAGTTCTAGAATCGGGTTCGTCAACTTTCAGGTTCGGGCATATGATAGTTTGGATATTTATAAAGAAATGTTCGAGTATAACAAAACTTTATCTTAACATTTCGATGAGTGATAAGTTTGTAGACGATTATGTGGATCAGTTCCATCCCAATATTGCGCAAACTTAATGGAAAATCAATTCCTTCAATTAGCATTACTCTGAAAGCTAGAAACTATTTCCCTTACAATCTCTAATCTATTACACAATCGCTCTACTTTGCAACATTATACAAATAATTAGAATATATAAAACAAAGTTCTTAATCAATTTATTTAATCATTCCAAAGACTGTACCTCTAGTTATCAACTTTGCTAATCACCACATCCCAATTGTACACTTAATGATAAAATAGTAACAGACTGTATTGCTCATGTTTTCATGAAATTGGTTACTTTAATTGTAGTGTTGGACTAGGAACTTTGATAAGTGTTCCTAAGTCGTGCATACATTCAATACACTCGGGTTGAACTTCTGCGATTGAAGACTTTTGCGATTGTTTAAGTCTAAATTCGTTTGATATTCAGTAAGGCGGAATTCTGCCGCGTTCCTCAAGACATTGTCCATTCACTTCGATTTTAAAAGTTTCTTTTTTAAATATCCTTTTTTACAAACGATAAAAAAGTATGTATAAAAATTCCGGATAGTATGGATTCCGGAAATTTAGCTTCCTTATAGTTACTCTTAACATTATAAATATTTTGACTAATTACATCTAAAGGTACAAAAGAGCTTATTACTCACAGGAAAGCTTTAAGTCCAGGCAGGTGAGTAGAAGAACTAAATTCTGAACAAGACCCTAATTTGACCACCGATTACAATCGAATCTTGGACTGTATTAAATAGCGTTATTGATTTACTAAGGGTATTTGTGAATTGAGTAATGAGGAAAATATACAGACCAGTTAGAGTAGTAGAAGAATGTCAAATATTCAAATACAAAGAAATAGAAAAGGAGGAAAAGGAGGGTCGTGTCACCACAATAATAAAATTGCAAAAACAAAATTGTGTTTAAGAGTTGTTGGCAAAAAAGAAGGAGAAAAATATAGTTTATGATGTAGAGTAGGACCTAAAGGTATGAAAGTTCGGGAACTGGAGATAAGCTACAACAGACTGAAGTTATCATTAAATTAAATTTTACTTTTCTCTATACAGACAGAAAGGCAAACAAAGTTACATCAGGTTTTTCATTATTCTCTTAAAAATGTGATATAGCCTGGATGTCTACTAACATTGGTTACTGGAATTGCCAACTTTTCTCTCTGTTTTTCCACCTATTTTCCCAACATTCCCTAGCCTTTTTCATACCATTTCCAAATAAATATTTAGTTGCAGAGTGTATAGGTAATCAAAGATAGTAGAAAATAATGTATATGTCATTATACATTAATGAAGACTAATCATTATTAAAGCCAAAAAATAAGTTGGACTGTAGTGACGAATGGTAAACTACAGCTGTTTAAGAACATTTCCTTTCTAATCATAAACTTATCTTTACACTTTTCTAAGAAATGATAAGATTGTAAACAACTGTATGTATTAGTGTCGTCCTGGTAATCATAACTCTTGGTACCATACCACCGATACCCAGATGCTCTCGTCATTCGATTGATTTATCGTGGCTTACGTTTGTTTATTATATTTAGATTTAAAGCAGTTCATTGCTTAGTAGGGAGGAACTCTGCCACGTTTCTTAATCAAAGGTACGCTCACTGTTTTAGATTTTAAAACTTCCATTTAAAAATCGTTAAAAACCATAGAATGGATGTTTCTGGACGAATTTCTATCGGTTACACCAGTTTTACTTATCTAAAAGAGTATTGAGATCGCAGACGGATCCATGGATCAGTTTCAATATGGTTCTGATCGTCCTTTATACAATACTTACCATTGGTAGTAGGGTGCCCTTCCGTCAGTCAAATGTTTGATGTCCCATTTTCAGAAGTTATACAATTCGGTTCATCTCACTTCACGAACCTCCTGGTTGGGATGTCCGTAAGTGTTCTTCATCCGTTAGTAAGGGACATCTGACGACGATCTAAGAAAAGAAGACCTATTTTCTTTACAAACTTAATATGTTAGTTCTCAGATATTGACTTTTATACCTACACTTTCCTTTTTTGTAAGATATGGATGGATGTCCGATTGTTAAATTTGCTCCAAGAACTTCCCTTTTTATACTTTAACTTCCGGAGCAGACAGAAAGCGAGCATAATAAGTTTTGGATGAGTAAAGTGAAGGTCTCATTCCAGAACAATGTAGAATCGAATTTAGGAAAACCATTCCCTATCGCGGCATCTTACATACAAGCCACCGGAAGCTTGGAAAGACAGCTACATACGGCTTTATATGGTTCTTACAGAAATTTGGCTTTTACAAAGTCTGTAGTCCACAATGGGAACATCGTGAATTAGAAAAGGCACTCATTCTGTCCGTCGTGACCTGCGCAACAGGGTTAAACATTATCTGAATAATACTACTACTACTAATAATAATAATAATAGACTGTACAGTTTATTGTAAATACTATTGTAACTGGTTACTTTCTTGATTTGACATCTTGTATGATGTATAGAACACGTTAAACTGACTGGGTAACAACATCTTACTATGTTTAGTTTTTGATATACTCGATAATGTTATGTAGATTTTCATGAAGGATCTGTTTGGGGAGAGTAGAGATTATATTTGTTACCTATCCCCAAGTTATGCTAAATAAGAGCAAGTCAGCACAGCAGTTCAACTTCAGGAGTTATGATATTCCTGTATTGATTTGTCTCTATACATTATTCAAAGTAAGATTTGATTTCTGCTGAGCTGTTCATTCGGAAACATTCAGAAAGTATAGTCTATTTTCATTTATACTTTCCCTCGCTATCTATAATGACAAAATATTGTCAAAGAAAACAATTGGAGTTGAGAAATTTTGTCAAGATTTTCAAATAAACAAAGTGTTTTAGAATATTGGTCTGTATGTCTACTAGCAGCGTTTAAAAAAGAAACATTTGACTTATTTTGTTTAAAATCGTTGCTTTGGTTTTTTTAAATTTTAATCGTAAACATAAAACCTAATAGCTGGTAGAAACAATTTACACTTACACTCCTCCGCTTAAAAAATGATGAAACTTTAATTTTTCTCAAATCCTATTATCTCCTGACACACACTATTCACAATATTTAGACATCATTTCTTTTAACGGGCCATTCGTCTAACTCCTCTTGGTTGCTGGTAAAATACCTTTTTGGCAAATCTTCATTACTCCATCCTTTCTGCCTCATTTCTGTTTTTAAGTTTGGATTTATATTTACGAAGATCTCTCATACTTTCAGGGGTTTTTTTGCCAATAATTTATCCACATGCAACATAAACTAAAAATTTAATCCCATAAGAAAAATATCTGAAAAAATATTTTTGAAATAAACTCTAACCAAATTTTTCTAATTGTACATTATAAGGACTCAAATAAATTGATCATCACCGTTTAAGAGTTATTTATAAAAACAACAGACCGATTTTGATTCATGTATGGTGAAATATTAATAACAGTTAATCTTTGATGTAGTTTATTACGAGATTCGCCGAGAACAGGCTTACGTTTCGAACGAAACAAGTGAAGGCTGTATTTAAAATTAAACAACTAAATAACTTAACTTGGGCTAAGTTGTCAAGAGAATTAAATAGAAGTTTTCCTTCTTAAATAAACAAGATTTAACCCTGGAACCGGCAACCGAAGAAACTTTTCTTTCATCTGACAGTTGATTGAAATCGTCATTCATAACGACTCGTCTATTTTCGTTGTCCTCCCAATAAACGTCAGTTGCTTCTTGTCGATGTTGGTACTTATTCGATAGAGAAAAGTTCAAAGAGTTCCAGATTGAACATAGTTTGTAACAATGGACTGTTTTGTTTACAAAATCAGCTGATGTTTGTCTTATGCGTTACGTTCTGTCGTGCGGAAAATTCACAGTCTGTGAAATGTGATTTGTTTATATGCTATTATTGTTCATTACGTTATGTTTTAAAATAACTATTAGTTAAAAATACTTGTGATGTTTTCGTTTATCCTAATCCTACATGTTGAATTGCACTATTAAAGGAGTTGTGTATTTGCTCATATTACAGTACTACGTAACTTAGTGACGTCATGAATGCATATGTTACGATTAAATTAACGCATTGATCACCTGAGTATTATTTGTATTTTATTATTATACATTTTTCGGACAATTGCCATCATTTGTGTGTTAGAAATCAAAACACGACGTTTCGTGAATAAGAATCAATTCCCGTTATCAAGTGACTAAAAACTAAAGAAACATGAAACTAGAAACTAAGCCTATGTAAGAAGTAAAATTAAAGAATACCACCAACATTAATATCTAAGCATGCATCTCAGAGCTAAAAACTGAGATGGCAAAAAACACAATCACGGTAACACACAACTTAACGTCAAATACGTGTTGTTGTATCAAAGATACAGCAACAAGTGACGTGGTCCAGAAGGCGTGACAAACTATTAGGGGAGTGTCCTATTGTTAGTTGTATTAAACTTCCTAGCACGAGAGCGGGTTACAACCCCTTGTGGCGATTTAACAGGAAAAATTTCAGCTTGTTTATTAGAAATAGCGATATTATAATCAAATTTTAGTTCTTTTTTTAATAATGGGAGCCATAATGGCCTTACTTCTATACTTTCATGTTCATGGTTCTACAATTTCATGTTTCTTTAGTTTTTATTCACTTGATAAAGGGAATTGATTCTTATTCCCGAAACTTCGTGTTTAGATTTCTAACACACAAATGATGGCAAATGTCCAAAAAATGTATAATAATAAAATTGAACTTCCATCATTAACAAATAACTTCAAACAGAGAATTATTTGTATGTTGAGAACCGTGAACTTCTTTATTAAGACGCCAGCTGATCAACACTTGTTGACGTGTAGGCCTATATTTTTATTACGATAGATTTAGTTTTGTTTGAATTAAAAAGAGTGAGAATGAAAGTTTGCTATCGGAAATAGAAGACGTAGCTTTGAGACCGATGGATGAGTTGATACCAGCTAAATCAAGAGATGGATACGAGGAAATATTTAACAATTATGAAGCATAATACTGAAAATATTACTATCGAAAAGGTACTTATCAAATGACTAAGTACTATGTATTCGATGATACGGTCAATGATATTCCCAAACAAAAACATGATAAGTAAATATGCAGACTTAGTAGCTTTGCTCCAAATAAATTAGAAAGTTACAAACCAAAAACGAGTCTAAAATTTTGAAAGACTCTAAAATCTTACTAAATTTTTACTTACAAAAGTGGCTTTTTTATGTACTAGTATGTGATTGTGCGAAGCAGGAATTTACTGATTTTTTAAAACTTTACTGTGAAAGACAAATGAGAGTATTTTCATTTTGTATATACCAAGTGTAAAACTAAAGTGTCGCTAGACTTTGTTGTAACAACAGGCTATGTGGAAAGTTTAAATTTAGTTTCTTTAATCAGAAAATATATTAAAATTAGGCTTAAGAATAGATATCATAAAAGATTGCATTTGTTCAAATACAAAACTTGTTTTTGTACTAGATAGTCAGTAAAAATGAACACATTTGGAGACCACCCAAAAAGATTGTCACGTATCTTAAAATGCACGACCTATATACTGCGCACGGATTCTCGACATCATTACTTTCAGACTATGGGACCGATATTTTTACTAAGCGTCTTGGATGAAGGACGTCCAAGAATACATCGATTCCTAAGTGGAAAATAACTTGAGAAATCGCTACACAAATTTTAGGAGGCAAAAATGTAAATGCAAGCACTAGAAAATACAATGGAGCCTATTACTTCTACGTGATATGCAAACTAAATGATGCAAATTAGTTTTCTGCCCTTAAGTTCAACAAGTCAAGTCTTTAAATAAATGGAAATAGTGGAACGTCCTCTTGAAAAAGCAAAACTAAGTTTACAACATCAGTATTTTGGAACATGTAAAAACCATGTCTTCAACATTTATTGAAAGTAGTTGTCTAATTTTTATTATTTGTATCTATTTAATATAATAAAAGTTCATAAAATAATTCTGTAATAATAGAATAAAAACTTGAACAACAATTCTCCCAATTTGTGCGTTTATTTATTCAAACGCACTTCAACGACACAGTCGCCATCTTTAGCGATGTACGACTTACAATAACTAAAGTATAACTTTGTGCATCACTGAAGATGGCGACATTGTCGGAGAAACGTCTTTGAAAAAACATGCTACTAGCGATAATTTGTATTTACGTTTCTATTCTATTAAGTATACTTCTCACAATCAAGCTCAATATTTATTTATATGTAATCTTATTTTAATAATAAATAGAAAACGTGTTGCAGGTTTTTAATCATTTGATTTTTTCTTACACGTTTAACTTTTTAGGTGCTCCAAAGACCCTTCTTTATCTCCCAGTTCGAACTACCCAAAATACACAAATAGTTTCGATGATTTTGGAACACTCTGTATACGGGATTAGGTATAGTGTACGAAACACGTGTATAAAAGCTTCTTTACAGTACTTGGGTAGTTAAAGTATATAGGCTTTCGCTGTAAAGAAGCCAAATACAAAACTCGTTACGTAAATATCTATTTTGGTTAATTTTATAGTGATATTTTGTCCAAGTGACAGACTGACGCGTTGAAAGATGTTTGCACAATCGTTTTACATAAGCGTTCCTTTGTCTGAAAACTATGTATTATTAATACTTTTGGAATGGGTAGAGATAATTCAGAGGTGGTTATATGGGTCAAAATGAAGAAAAAAGTTCCTATAATAAACATATGTCTAGAAACGCTTCTTTTACCAGCTATCTGCCTTTTTTTACTAAACAATTTATATCTCTAAAATGGCTTAACCGATTAAGTTGAAATTGTGTACGGTTTGTCATGAATAGAAAGGCCCAAAACCCCAAATTCTTCCAATAATCTGTTTCAAAATGGCGGGCATTTGACATTTTAAAATAAAAATAACTTGAAAGGTGAAAAAGTATTAACCAAACAAATACCTTAATGACACAAAGGAACAAAGCTGAAGATACAAACGAACAAATATACCATAGATACAACCGTGATATAAACTGAAACATATTAAATGACTACAGACACTAAGGATGTAACAAATCTAAAACACAATGATAGTAAACAGACATGTACACTGGAGAAAAGATTATAGTAAAAAATTACACCTTTAAATAGGTGTTTTAACCACAAATACTTCATAGGCAGTAAATATATATATATAAAAAAAAAATTTAAAAAAACAAGAAAGGACATGCTCAAAAAAACTACAAACAGAAAACTCTACAGAAATAAAAGAACTAAGAACACCAATACGTTGCCACTAAGAACACAATTACATGAATGAATTAAAGACACTAAAGTAGCACAAAACACTAAAATAAATAATTAATTGACTCTAAAAGTACATTTTCACTAAAAGATATAAACTGGCTAAAAAATATTGAATGAAAATACAAATATACTAAAGAAACAAAAACAATAAATACACCTAATCTTAAACATAAACAAAGTACTAATCAAAACTTATAAAATACAATAAATATACTTGATTATTTTCAAATTGTCGTTTATAATAAACACTCAAATTATCACTTTTTAAACACTAAAAATATACGTAGGTACATAATTGTTGTTTGTGATGTGTTAGGAATTTTAGTCGTGGGTGTACCTTTAACCATAACATAATCTAACTTTGACTGAAAACATTTCAGTTAATAGATGGAGAAGGGGATAGTTTGTAAGAGGTGGGGGGGGTGTTAGCTATCAGAATAACTGGTTACACTGTTAGGTCTCCTTTGACGAACAACTCTTGTTCTCTTTCGAGAATAACACTTTAAAATATTCGAGGACTAAGGATATTTTTTAACGATATTTTGTAATCTATTTTATAAGGTGATGGTGACCGAAAGCTTTTTCGCATTTAAACAACAAGGAAGAATACTCACCTCTCTCTCTCTCTCTCTCTCTCTCTCTCTCTGTCTATCGCATGTACCCTTCTGGGGATATACGTCCTGGAGATACCTTGTGGGATCTCGGTAAATATAAAAGGTAGAAGTCTGATTTTTAAAAAATGTATTGCTTAATAAATAAGTATTACTCCTAATACGTTATCTCTCGAAAATTTTGATTTTGATTTTTTTTAAATATGTGTTTTGTGGGGATGTAACGGTTACGAGAGACAGAAACTTGTGGGCATGTAAGAGACAAGCTTTTCTGGGGATATTATTATTTTGTTAGAGAGAAGCTTTGCGAGGATGTGAGAGAGTGATTTACGGGGATGTATTATTTGTCCCACGTTTACATTTTATTGCATGTCATTATGTTTATATTTTTGTTGTTATTCGTTAAGTGATTGATTAAATTAAATTATGTTTCATATTTGTTAAATAGATTGTAATTTATAAAGTAAATTGTAGTAAATGAAAATAACAGTATACTAACAAATTTACAAACTTTTTGATAAGTCAAGTTTTAAATTATTACTTCGGAAACAAAACTAATAATGTATAACAAAAACGCCTGGTTGATACAAGGAAGCTTCAAAGGAATGTTAAATGGAAATAATCCTGAAAAACTCACTAACAATGTTTGTGTGAATTCTTTGTAATTATTGTGTTTCGTTTTACCACCACCATTTTAGAGCATTTTAAAATTATGAATCAAGACACCGCGATACTCGAACATACAATTTTATTTATTTCATTTTATAATTATCGGTATGAACATTTAAATTAGATTTGTTACTTCCCACTCTCATCCAGGAACATTATATTATTCAAACTACAACCAAAAAAAGTTATATTTTCAACGGGACACATGCAAATTAAATAAACATATTCTTCTCAAAATGTAACTGAGGTAAAATACATTTTGTCTATGAATTATTAACTTGTAACTTTTATTATTAGTAGGCTACTGCTCAAGTTTTACACAGAAAAATATAACATAGAAATAAAAATAATTATAAGTTAGAATTAAAACAGAAATTCCTATACAAATACTGTAATTTGAATCAGATCTCGAGACGCGAAAACGGTAGCGTAATATTTTTATGGTTTCCCATTAAAAACATAGTAAACATTTTTTTTAAATGGGTCATAAAAACGTTAAGTCGTTCTTTACTTTTATTTTTGCTGCCATTTTTAATTCTTTGAAGATATGACTAACCAAAAGGTTAAAAAAAATCAAATGTTCAGCATTAAGAAACTTACGATTAACCCTATTCGTCTATTCTGGTAGGTTACAGATGGACCTACAACTTAGTTGCGTAGGTTCAAACCTAGTTACTAAAGTTTTTTTTTTACTGCGTGTAACTATCTCTTCTGACTTTATTAGTCTAATTGGAATACAGTAAAGAAGTTAACAAAAATAATAATAATACATTCGTACAAACTGATAATAAAATCAACTCTTTTAAGTATAGGCCTACTTATTAGGAACGTAAAAAATAACTACAACTGGCTTTATAATTCGTTAACAGCTCTAAATACAATTAATTTGTATAAAAAATCAAAGTGCTGTTAACTTTACCACACAATTTCTGTCATGTTTATTACCCCCCATTAACAAACAAAAGGTTGGGACTAAGGGCTTGGTCGGCTACTGGTAGGTCGTAAATGCACAAGGGATGCTAGGTTTGATTTGTCAATACACTTAAGAAATAAGAAAAAACTTAAACATTAGGCGTACTACGACTATTGTTATGTATACATTTTTGACAAAATTTAATTTAATATCGTTACCAAAAACCAACTCGATTGTTACTGCACACAAACAGGCTGCGCCTATATTGTATGATTTTTTTACCAAATTATGTCGTGTTTGGTATCTTTCTTCTAATTTTTTCATTTACTGTACTTTTCAAATATTCGATGGAAATTTCCAAATTACGATCATGAAAAGAATGTTAATTTCCTATAGTGGAGATGCATAAATGAGACACAATATTGAATTAACTGAAGGCGGAAGCGAGGACTGGGGTTTAAACAGGTTCAAGTGGGTGTGTGTTGCCTGAATAAATTACAATAGCTTGGACTTAGAACTCAAAAATATGTCTACAGAGAAAGTTATTTATTACACGGCGGGTTGTTTGTAAGTAAAATAATTGTAAACAAGTAGAACTTTATGGTTTAGACAACTTACAGATGGTCCTTTTCATGGGTCCAAAGTCCACTGACACTTTTCTTACTGACGGAAGTGATTTTTACTTTTCTAAAATTATCTGCCATAGTAATATTATATAGTTTACTATAGTAAAATTCAAGTCAGCTTGAGGCGGAAACCCAGTCGACCGCACTAATCGCCTACCCTTGGTGTCTATTGTGCGACTCGGCCGCGTTAACCCTCCAACCGGCAATGTTAATTGTCTTGAAAATTCTTCGTTTGTTTAAAAATTAATAAAATATATTATTTGTATACAAAGCCTAACTTATAAGACATCATTTTTCTCAGGAAGATGCATAGAATTCATCTATGTAATAAAAAAAAAAATTTTTGAAACGGTTTTGGAGTAAGTATGTTAGATGTCAAAAATGATATTAACTTTTTTTTAGAAAAATCTGTATCACCCTAAATCAATAGCTTACTACCTTTTTCTAAGACATACAAAAGTTTTGTGTAATATTTTTGAATATATTTAGGAAAAAAAAAGAAAAAAAATGCTACATTTTAAAAATTAAAAAAATTATATACGAAAAAACTGAATTTTCTCTTTATTTTTTCCAATAAACATAAAAAATAGTAAAATATATTTTATACAGAACTTCTATATATCATTATGTCCAGAAAGGTGCATAGAATTTAGTTGTGTAGTGCAAAAAAAGTTACATGTATCACATTTGGAGTTTTTTGGTCAAATACCAAAAAATCTAAGAGTAACGAAGCAGAAATTTCACAGAAATGGTGATCAAAAACATACTAATACATTTTTTGCATTTTTTTTAGCCGTTACTTGAGATTTCTAATATATTTGTGAATATATTTAAGGGAAAAAAATAATAATATGTTACATATTCTAAATAAAAATGACGATTTTTCAAAAATTTGTATTCTGGCGCTTGAAGGTTAGGGTGACATTTCAAACTTTTAGGCATAATTAGTATTTTTCTAAAGCTAGGCCTAAAACAAAAGCATTAGATTTTACTAATACAATATACTTTACAAAGAATAACACACATATTCACTTGTATACTCATATAAAACACTAAATATAAGAAAATATGCTTATAGCCTAAATTTACCATTGTTATTTATAGGTTATTCCATATACACACTCGAAATTCACTCAAAAACAAACTTTAGAAATAAAAACACATATATTGTAACTTGTATACACAATTTATATACAATTTGTATACACACACCTTCAAAATAACAAAAATCTAATCCCAAAACCAATATTTGCCACGCCAAATATTATAGTGTTCACGTCAGACATTTACTACGTTTGGACTTCAAAACAACAAATTATTAGTAAGCAATTGATCAACTCAAGTGGTACCAACTTATAGAATGGAATTTCCCCTACAACATAGAGTAAAAAGAAAAATAATTTTAAAAACAGAGAGATATCAACTTCGTCTTTTTGTAAAGCGCATCGAATGCTAAATGAATTTCTTGTTGTCAGATTTGTTCTATGTTCAAGTACGAATATCTCTGGATCTGTTAGACGCAGAACAATTTGTAATCTATGGTTAGAAAGAGAAACATGTGATCTATATAACAGTGTTTTAGTTGACTTAAATGACAGAAAAATAGAGTTGTAATCATATCAGGGAAAATGGAGCCGCGCTATACGAAAAGGCGCAGAGTTGAAAATTACGATTTTATGCATCAAAAATACTCGAACTTCACCAATTTTTGGAATATTATTTATAACGATTCTTAATTTAATCAGCAAATCTTTTGCACGTCAAAACTGAACAACACAGGTGTCACTTTTCGTTTTCCCTGATTGACCACCCGTTTAAATTTTCTTATAAGAATCATTTCAATAGGTCTCACTACTTGTTCGAACTCCTCATAATTATGGTTATTTGAATATTTTCATATAGATCTAGTGGAAGTCTCTGAAGCTCACCTACTCGTTTTCTGCACAAAAGGAGTACTCTACAGTATGTAGTCTCAACCAACTGACGGTAGGCACGCAGATCACACAGTATTTGTGGTACCGTAAAGGTAGTTCCCCTTTTTTCGTAGTAAATCAATTAAATGTTTTCTCTCCTTAGATTTAATTGGTTTTGAATTTATTCGTTCAACTTCAATTTCGAATCGATGGTTTCTTAAAAGGTGTCTAGCAAATGTAGTAACTAGTGTCTCACAATAAAAACAAAAGTCTTTTCTTCTAACGCGCTTAGGTTTATTATTATCCTGAAATAAAAATGTGTTATTTTCAGAATTATTACCCGAATACGGTTTGTTTTGGAGATCCCAACTTTCAGTTAACAAACTTCTTTGGGGTGAATTTGTTTTATCAATAATATTTTCTTCATATCTGGCTCCAACTTCAATACTATTACGGATTAATCGTTCTTCAGAAAATACCTTCAGATCGAATGAACACGAGAAGTCTTCTATTATGTTATTTTGTGAAGATGTCTGGGCTTAAAAATCTGTATTACTACCACTACTACTATCAGGGACATATTCTGGGTCAATATCCGAATCATAATAATCAATGGAAGGCGATGGGTTTTGACAGTTCACAAGACTGGTTCGAGTCAAATTTTCATCATATAAATAGCTGCCCTGTAAATAATTAAAATGTTTTGTATGTCCTTTGATTGGTATCTGTCCTCCTTGAGTATTTTCTTCAGGAACAGAACTTTCAAAATTAAATGTCTCGTCTTTTTGTTGAACTGGCTCATTTGAATTTGAAACCAAACCAGGAAATGAAATCGAGTTGCTTGATGATTCTCCATCAGAGCTATCACTGTACGGCACAAGTGGCTGAAAAATTGGCGTTATGCTCTCAGTTTCTTGAAATAAAAACATTTTCCATCCTAAAAAGCAAAACATTGTAGATTTGTATTATTGTTATTATAACATAGATCTATTAATATCTAAACATTTTAAATTATTTAGACATAGGCATTTATTTTCAATATAAAAGATTTAAACATTCTTTTCGGGATCAAAACTATGGCCTAAATGCAAAAAATTGTTAACAAAGTTAGAGTTTTTATAACAATACTTCCAACTATGTATGTATTTCTGGACATAATGTAGTTAGTAGTTATTTCTTGGATGTTACTTTAAACTTCCATTATTTGTTTCATTATTTTAAAATAATTTTTTAAAGTCTGTTAGATTGTTATAAAACATTGTAAACAACTAACTTTAAAATAAAATATATTAAACTAGCGGAGCCATGCGACCTTTCATAGTTCATGGGAAAAATAAACTATTAACTAATGATTGACTCAATTCTAACATTGTACGTACATTCTAACATATTAATTACATCCTGATATTTCTTGAATCACCATGCATAAACATATTTATTAGGTATTACAGAAGAATATTATCATATAAATCTACTTAAACATTATCCATAATAAACATTTATAACAATAGAGAGTTTTTAGGTAACTAGTAGGCCTACAGCAAAAGAGGTTTAACCGCAAAGACACTTCTCTTGCAAAATAGGTTTGACGTTTCAATGTGTACCCACATTCCTGTCAGAGATAAAC
The DNA here is from genome assembly GCA_963513935.1 of Aphrophora alni. Classification (NCBI taxonomy): domain Eukaryota; kingdom Metazoa; phylum Arthropoda; class Insecta; order Hemiptera; family Aphrophoridae; genus Aphrophora; species Aphrophora alni. The sequence continues at coordinate 146,758,983 of OY740767.1, read as the reverse complement.
TATAGAGATAGTTTAATAGAAACAAGATAATAGACTCGTTGAAAGGGACAAATTACCCTTTTGAAATACACAACTGCCTTATACAATATTTAAAACTTATATAAAAATAATCCCACATAAATTAATAATAATTTTTCAGTCTTGTTAAACAATGGGGTCCGGGCAAGCTAAGCCGATTAGTGCCAGGTGACCGAATCTCTACCTAACTACGACCATTCCAGAACTATAGTGGTGGTCGGACTATATTCTTAGAAGACATATATTTTACCCTTTTATGTCAAAACTTAACAAATCTCTCTGCAAGATACTGTTGCATTGAAACTATCTGGTATTCCCCACAGTTTAAAGACAATAGGCCTATAAGAAATTTTCTAGGTTAGTGATAAACGATCAGGTAGATTTGTTTTAAAACATTGTAAACCACTAAATATAACATATATTAAACTGGTGGAACCATGCGACCTTTCACAGTTCATGGGAAAAATAAACAAATAGGCCTAATAAACAACAGTCCCGTATTTAAAACTATAACCTTAAACTATTAACTAATGATCGACTCAATTCTAACATTGTACGTACTTCTAACATATTAATTACATGCTGATATTTCATGGAAAAAAATGAGTAAATTTCCATATTCTTATTCGAGTTAAAATAAATAATAAAAATTTAACGTTCACATATTTAATTATTAAAAAAAAAAAAAAAAAAATATGACGTCCAAATAAATCACTTTTTATATTTGTTTTAATAATTAATGTCATAGATCGCAAATTCAGTTTTCTTTCCTTTGAAACTAATTATCCTAAAATTAAAATTCATAAAATGAAATTTTATAATAATATATATATGCCAATATTAAGAAATATTCGAATTATAAGCGAAAACCTACTCTGAAGAACAATTTACAATAAAGCGTAAATGATTTTTTGACCAAAAAACATACTTAAAACGATTAGATATAATTGACATTATAACAGTCTATTATCGAACATACAAAGAACATTTTGTGAAAGATTTATTGAAAAATATTTATAAATACGCTTTTCGTGATCGTTTTTATAAAATGTGTAAGGCCAAATGAACCGTTGGAAGGAAATTAGAAATAACCTGTAGTTTTTTCATACACAAAATTATTGAAACTAGTTTTATCATGATGAAATTTACACAGAACATTTATTTATGCATAGAATACATTTTGTTGAATTCGGGCATCATAGGAGTTATGCGTATCACAGGACAGCCTGGTACTTTAGTATCAATATGGTTTTACGGTTTTCGGGTACACGTCAAATTAATTGCCCAAAAGTAAAAATAAAATAGTGGAATCAGTTGCCACTGTAGATGAGTTTCCTATTTACTTCTAGTAATAAAGTTTTTAGCATGTTTGACTATGGAATTCCTTTGATTCCTTTGATTGAAAGATGTCATTTAAGCCTAAATGGTTATAAACAGAAGCTTGTTAGAATACAATGGTATCCCTCTGTATTCTTTGCTACCTGTTTACTGGGAAAGCAACCACTGGCCTAGGAATTAAATAAACACAATATTTCTTAGAAACAGTAGTTTTAAGGTTAAGTTTTCAATAACTTCAAGAGCAGCAGTAGAATATTTTAAAACTTGTTGACAGGTGACATGAATAGGTTTTAAAGCAAGGTAGGATTCCTTACTGTAGGCATCTACTTAATCAAAGGACTACAAACCTTGTTGAATGAATTTCAAACAGATTAATAAATATAAGCAAAATCCCTCAACCATTTTTTAATGTTATTATTTTTTTCCTTACAAAATTATCAATTTCTTCAAGAGTTCCTACAAAATCGTACCGTAATGCTATTTTTGCTAGATAATCTATAGAAAAAAAAACTGTAGGCCTATTTACGATAGTTTGATCTAGAAGCCACAATTTCTGGCAATTTTAATGAAAACTTTGAGAAGATGTCTCTTTTAGTTATTTCTTGGGAAAATACAAAATATTAAAGTTTGAAATTTCGTTCCAAAAACGTTTCCCTAAAGGCCTATTGGGATATAAATATTTAACGGTTGGTTGTAAGTAAATAAAACTAAAACCATTTGATTTAGCCGACAATATTGGATGTTTTTTTATTTTACAAATAAACATTTTCATAGGTTGTTAAGGTTTAAAATTGATAAAAATAATATTTAGTTTACGTAATTTTTTTTTTTGTTTTATAATTTCTATAATTTAGGGTAATTGTTTTCATTTCACCTCAAATAACTTACACTTATACCAAAAAAAAAGATTATATAAATATTGCTCAGACAAGTTTATATTTATTTATATTTATAAATATACCATACACTAATAAATAGAGAATATTGATGATAATAATGATGAAATAACATTTAGTGTAGCTATATTGGTTTTTCAGAAATAAGTACATAAGAAATTACAACATCTTATAAATATTTTTGCAGAATCTTACTATACCCATTAAAATATTGTTTTGCAATGTAAACGTGATGGTATTAATACTTAACCATTTATTCGAGAAGAAGAAAGAAACGAAAATAAACAACAAAGATTCACAATTTGTCAAACACTTTGAAAATGTGTAAACATTTTAATTTCAAGAATGCAGTTGAGACTATTACAAACATTTAATTAATTTTGAATTAAATGCAGTAAACTGAATCCTATATATCTATCCATTCTCTATTAAAAAAATAAAATAAAACGAGCTCAGCATTACCGCTGTGCACATGTTCCATATTTTCATACTTGATTGTTTATTTTGGATTTGGTTGGATTTGATTATTTTTGGACCAACTACATTAAAACCCATTTAAAATTTTTACTCAGTATATTAAAAACGTATATAGTTTGGGCAAAATCTATACCTAAAGTTTTATTAATTTTTTTGTGGGATGAATTTCGTTAAAATGTGGGATCCACTACATTAAAAGAAATGCCAAATTTCCACTTAGTAAATTGAATAACTGAAATATTGTGAGTTTGGGCAAACTCAGTCAATAAATAGATATTTTTTTAAATATATTGATGGGTTTTTTGAAAAGTGGTGTCCACTATTATGTAAAACACAGAAGTAAAATTCCGACAGTACTTAGAAAATCTGAAATAGTGTTAGTTTGGGCAATATCTGTTATTATAATAATGTTTTTCAAATTTTGTTGATTTATTTTGAATTCGGTTTAAGAGTGGGATCCACTACAAAAAATTTAAATAAGCGATAAATAAAGTTAAGAAATCTAAATAATAGCTAGACCCTATTTTTAACAAGCAGGTTTTGGTACAACTATTAAATAAACATGAAATGTCGGTAGTTCTTCTCATACATCATATCCAGGGTTAGGCCTATCACATTTGTTGTTAATTCCGTCTGTTTATTCTAGCACATACGCATCACAATAATATTATGAAATTACTAATGACGCTATAAAGTAACATTAATAACTATAACTTGAACGTACCTGCTTTGATATCAGTTGCTTGTTTCCTTCCATTTTACACACAAGACGCAGAGTTGAGCATTCAAAGCTGTGGACAAAGTTGAATATTACTGTCCAGTATCCAGCCCCTAAAACTGTTTTGTTGGCAACGATACTCGATACATTTCTCGGAATTATTGAGGCCGCCTGAGCGTGAGAAGTAGAAGACCGAGTACTATTTGTATTTACTAAGTATTATAAAACTCCATCCCAATATGTATATGTTTACATACTTTTATTTATTGTTTTATCTGGTGTGTGGTGTACTGTACGACGGAAGTGAAAATGTCTATGGTGATCAAAACCATTTCACAGTAATAGTTACATTTCAACAATTATGAGACTTATCGTATTCTCCATACAAACGACGGTCGTTTCGGCTATTTAGCCATTTTCAAGTCACTGCTGTTTTTGTTGAATTTTAGTCAATATTCGAAACGGCGACATCCAAACAATATAGTAGTTACATTGTATGATTGATATTAATAATTATTATTAATAACGTAATACTATTATTATTATTTATTGCATTGATTTAACCTAAGAAAATTATTGCATAGTTTCTTTTGCAAAAGAGTAGGCTAAATCACCTACTTGACATGAGCAATTATTTAACCTTAGAACAATATTGAAAATATAATTGTACAACAGCTCCTTAACGTGAATATTAATTTAACCTGAGAAAGTTACTACATAGTTTTCTTATAAAAGATTACAGCACCTCTTTAACAAGAATATTCATTGTTCCTAAGAAAGTTATTGTATAGTTTCTTTTATAAAAGTGCAAAGCATCTCTTTAAAATAAACATTTGTTTACCCTGAGAAAGTTATTGCGTAATTCAGAATTGCAACATCTCCTTGACAAGGAAATTAGTTTTTTCTGAGAATGTTATTGCTTTTTTGGTTTTCTGTAAGATTTGCGAGGTCACCTTGAAAAGGAAATAAGTTTTATCTGATAAAGTTATTGTTTAGTTAGTTTTCTTTAGGACTGTGAATCTCATTGACAAGAAAATAAGTTTTATCAGAGAAAGTTATTGCTTAGTTGGTTTTATATAAGACAGCGAGGTCTCCTTGACAAGGAAATAAAGTTTTATTCGAGAAATATATTGCATAGTTTATTTTATAAAACAGTACAGAACCATAAATGTTGAAGCTTTCTAGGGAAGTTTTTGCATACAGCACTTTCTTTTTTAGTACACTCGTTTTTTCGCTCGAAAATACCCGAATGAGCTTGACGAATGAAACCTAATCATCACGAAGCGTAACGCGTGATGGATGACGCTTCACACTTATTCACAGCACAGGACCATTGTTATCACACCAAAAATAATAATAAATACTAAAAGTTATTTCAAAACCTTAATTTGTTTTTTACAATGATTTATTTTGGTCAACACATTGACAATCGAACAATTTACCAACAATAATGTATTGGTTGTAGTAAAGACCACCTCTGAAAAATGGCCCCAATATTTTGTATAGTTTGTCCAAACAGCCGTGCGCTCTAAAGGATTAGGGTGACCCTTGCTCCCCAACGCGCAGACACACTCACACGTGCGGCTTGGCCTACCTGCTGCTAATGGTTCTTCTATGAATCATAATCTAGCCCTTGTGCTACAAAATCAATTTTTTCTAGATTTTAACTTTACTAAAATTTTACTCTAATTACTGAACTCTAAATATTATTTCTAGCACAATGAGTCCAAACACGGTACAATATTGTGACAACTCTATGTGGTTTTATGGTCAGTAGGTTACAAAATCATAAATTTGACTACTTAAAAATGGTTATAGACATTTTATTTGAATTAGCACGATCACAATAACATACATAATAATTACAGTAATTCTAGCAGTGTTTTCAAACGTACCGGTATGCAAAAAAAAAAACAAAGAATCTAAATCAGAATCAATATAGGCTAACAGTGAACGTATACTAAAGTAAAAGATTTACTATATATATATACAAATCATCGTCTATTTCGATATATATTTTTTAAACGAATTGAGAGATTTAAACAAAATTTACCACACTTCTTACTAATATATTTATACACATTTTGTGAAAAAATCATCAAGATATAGTAAAATTTTATTGATTTACAACAAAAAAAAACAATTTCTCTTAACTAATTAACAAAATTAAATAAAATTTAATAATTATGACAACAAAATATATACGTACATGTTGTGAAAATTTCATCAAGATACAATAAAATTTAATTACTTTACAACGAAAAAACAAATTTCTTCAAAACAACATTGAAATAAATTTCATAAAATATATAAATAAATTTTCAAATAAATAAAGTAACCTAAACTTTTTGTGAACTTTATTGAAATGCGACGATACGCCTTTTTTAAATCATTTGCATCTCGAAAACCACCCAACGGATTTGAAATATCAAAACATTTTTGAATTCACAATTAAATTTTCTATAAACTATCAAAGCTAGACTTCTATAACTATCATATCTAGACTAATAATAATTAAACAATTTACAACCATTTACCGCTATCGGTCTGGTTGAAAATAGTGTCAAATTATAACTTGTATAGGCCTAGTCTATTTATTTATAGATTTTGTTAAAATTTTCAGGAAATGTTCTATATGACTATATAAAAATCATACAAAAATTTGAAAATGATATATACACAATGTTTTGATTTATGAACGTGTATAGCAAAAATGTAAACGATTTCTAAATACTGCTATTTTTATTGGTTTATTAGGCTACATACGTTTATTAATCGCTGTAGTTATATTCTGATATACCAAATTATATAAAATGTATAGAATTGTGAATTCAATTTTTTTTTAGATAATTAACATCCGTTTAACGGTTCTCGAAATAAACACAATTTAGTAAACCAACGTATTCTGTTTTGATTTTCGTACAGAGAGTATACAAATTGGGTACGCGATAGTACAAAAACGCTTATTTTTTAAAACGGATTTGGATTCCTCATAAAAAATACTATAAATTATAAATTTTATGTTTATATGTACGGACAATTTATAGTTTAACTTTTTGAATTAATTTACGCCAATGCATATTTAAAATATACAATTCATCATGGTTTTTAATACAAGTTAACCTAACAACTAGTAGCCTACTAATAAAGATTTTATAGAAAATTTTATTGTGAATTCAAATATTTTTTCAAAACAAAAATCCATCAAACGGTTAAAAATATATATAAATAATGTTGAGTAGCCTACGTTACCGAATACCCCAACATCCCGAACTTGAATTTAATTTCACGACTGATAGGCCTACCATTGTTTCATTATGTAGCCTTTGTTCAGGTATGATCAGTGATTATAACTACAGGTTTCTAGTAATAACTTTAAAAATTTTAAAAGATACCAAGAATTTAATTTAATTTTTAGAAAATGTGACCAAATATATTCAATAATTGACGTTTTATTTTATTTGTTGGTATATTTAATTCGGGAATATTTTTGTGGCTGATATTTGAGTGAATTGGCACTTGCTTTGACGTTGGCAAGCCGTAACCGTGTTTGGGAATTGACACCAAACTTTTGTTGCAATATCTCCATGTTAGGTTAGATATCTGTGTATTTATCGTTTTTGTTGATAAGATGTTCACCAAAAGCAGAGTTTGTATATGAAGTCCTCTTAGGGAAGTGTTCCTTAAAACTTTTGTTGAAAGAGCGGGCAGTCTGTCCTATATAAAAATTCGGACATTCATTACTGTAGGCCTATAACAAGTGATATTGTATGTGGCAGTCTTATCGTGTTTGTCATTATGTATGTCTTTTTTTGGGTTATTTAAAAAATAGTATAGTTTGTTTGAGGTATTGAAAGCAACGGTTACGCTCTCTTTAGCCAGTCTACGTTTTGGAGTATGACTCAATGCTGATCCATATTCTGTGGAGACGTAAGTTTGCTTTTTCTTTTTAATAATGGGTTTCTTATTTGTATGTTACCTGATGAGTTGGTCGATATCTGAGCTCTTGTACCAATTGTATACTGCGATGGGTTTAATTATGTTTACTTCCTGTTCATACTTCTTCTTGTCTAGAGGTACTGAGGCTAGCCTGTTAACGAAATTATTGTAAGCTGCCATTTTTATATGACATGGATGATGGGAAGAAGCGTGTATAGTCTGGTTTGTTGTGGTAGGTTTTCTATAGATGTTGAACTTAACACTATTGTTTATTTTTGAAATTGATAGGTCTAAAAAGTTTAAATTGTTATTTGTTTCACTTCAACCGTGATTTGGAGTTTTGGATGCATTGTGTTTACGAAGTTAATCAGAGTTTTTAATTATCTATTGTTGCCATAGAAAAGTATTATAGTATCGTCTACATACTATCTGAAGACTATTTTTGGCCTATTTTGATTAATTTCCGACCAGAGATGTTTGTTTTAGATTTGTCCTTCCAGCAGAATTTTGTCCTTCCTTACTTTCATAGACAGACGAATCTCGCAACAGTTTTTCTGTCGAATCAACGAGCTCTGAAAAAACAGTTTTTTTTAGCTGTATACGACACCGGTCTGTATTGCGGTCGGCGTTTTGTACATATCATAGGACCGCTACTTATTATTTTTTTCAAACTCTTAAGAAGTTTGATAACGAATTTTCGTTATAAAGATTATATTAAATAAAGATTTTATTAAAATTTTCAGGAAATGTTCTTTATGACTATATAAAAAATCATACAACAATTTGAAAATGATATATACATATTTTTTTGATTTATGAACGTTTATAGCAAAATAGTAACCGATTTCTAAATATTGCTATTATTATTGGTTTATTACATACGTTTATTAATCGCTGTAGTAATATGATATACCAATTTATAGAAAATTTAATTGTGAATTCAATTTTCTTTAGATAATTAACATCCATTCTACGGTTCTCGAAATAAACACAATTTAGTAAACCCGTGTACATTAGCGTTTGAATTTTATTGAAATGCAATGACACGCCTTTATTAAATCATTTGTATCTCGAAAACTACCGAACGGATTTGAAATATCAAAAAAATTTTGAATTCACAATTAAATTTTCTATAAACTATCAGATCTATGCTAATAGTATAATTATAATTAAACAATTTACAACAGTTTACATCTATCGGTTTGGTTGAAAATAGCGTCAAATTATAACTTGTATAGGCCTAGTCTTTTTATTTATATATTTTGTTAACATTTTCAGGAAATATTCTATATGACTATATAAAAAACCTACAAAAATTTGAAAATGATATATAAAATGTTTTTTGATTTATGAACGTTAATAGTAATCGCTCAAAATTATAAACGATTTCTAAATACTGCTATGTTTATTGGTTTATTACTCACGTTTATTAATCTCTTTGGTAATATTCTGATATACCAATTTATAGAAAATTTAATTGTGAATTCAATTTTCTTTAGGTAATTAACATCCGTTCCACGGTTCTAGAAATAAACACAATTTAGTAAACCCGCGTACTCGGTTTTGATTTTCGTACAGAGAGTATAAAAATTGGGCAGGCGATAGTACAAAAACGCTTATATATCGAAAACTAATTATCGGAAGTTATTTTTTAAAACGGATTCGGATTCCTCATAAAATTTACTATAAATTGTCAGTTTTATGTTTTTATGTATGGACAATTATAGTTTAGCTATTTGAATTAATTTACGCCAATGTATACTTAAAACGAATTAAATACAATTTATCGTGGTTTTTAATACAAATTAACCTAACAACAAGTAGCCTACTCATAATGATTTTATAGATAATTTTATTGTGAATTCAAATATTTTTTCAAAACAAAAATCCATTAAACGGTTAAAAATATATATCAATTTTTGTTGAGTACGTTACGCGCTTATAAGTACTTGATCAGCTGTTAATTGTATGCTGTATTTCTGATAGAAAAGTATGGACAATACTGCTATTTTTGTTGGTTTATTAATCGCTGTAGTAATATTCTGATACACCAATTTATAGACAATTTAATTGTGAATTTAAATTTCTTTAGATAGTTAACATCCATTCAACGGTTCCCAAAATATACACAATTTAAAAACCCGCGTACATTAGCGTTTGCATTTTATTGAAATGCGATGACACGACTTTATTAAATCATTTGTATCTCGAAAACCACTGAACGGATTTGAAATATCAAAACATTTTTGAATTCACAATTAAATTCCATCAACAGTTGTTAACACAAGTTATACATGATTAACCATGCCTTGTTGCATAACAACCCCATAATAACTAAAAACAAACAATAAAAAGAATCCACTATACTATTGAACTATAGACTATATTTATTTGTATAAATAAACATAATTATATAAACATGATATATGTTATAATTGTGTAACATATTTATAAAATTTTTCATTCTAAACCTTGAAATAACATCTCAACCCTCTATTGTCATTGCCAATTGAACTGTATAATATTTAATTGTATAAAGTTAAAATACATCACATTTTTTGAATCAGAGAATTTGTACATTCTATTACCACTTGTCAAGAATAACTGGGAATAAAAAACATTTCATATATCATTTAAAAATATAAATGAAATACATTTTCATTTTCATTGGATGTTTAGAAATAAGGAGTAAAAGTAGGATGGGTTGAATTAAAACTAATGCAATTTTATAATAAGTTGTACTAAGTAAAATGTATTGATTGTTGAATTTACTCTAAAACAATTATTATTTTTAATAAAACTGTACATTGTTTCTGGGAAGAATATGAACAGTAATATATTACTATTCCAAAAACCCAAAACTATACCATATTATGGATTTTTAATACATCTTTTATTTCATTTCAGTTTGTAACCAAAGTTTCCAATATAAATTGGTCTCCTAGATAAATTACTACGTAACCATTCCTAATTGATTAATTCATACATAAAATATGTAACAAAATATTTAATAAAGATAATTTTGTTCTTTAAAACTAGTGATATATATTATGTAAAAATCTGACAAATTTATATCTGATATACAAACACTTTTCGACGTAAACAGATAAATAGTTTTTCCATTTCATATAAAAGGTAGAACTCTTTAAAGGGACTAATTATTTAGAATGGCGAATAACTTATGTAATTTATAATATATATTGCACACATTCAAATAACGCAAAGAAGCAACAAGTATACAACCACCTCTAAGAAATTGAAATGGACAAACGGACTGAACTCTAAGTTTATGAAAGGTGCAATTGACGGCAACACTGGATCTGTTCCATCTGGCAACAATGTCCCCAAAGGCATAGTGACGTTCGTTGCAGTCTACATACAAATATTTTGGTATCCTCACAAAGGCATTAACCAACTTGCTCTTTTCTCTCGAATTTGAATGGACCAATCATACTCAAGAGCCCCATAAGTCACCTTTAGGGCTAAAGCCCGAATCTCTTCTATAGGAGAGAGTATTGCGTTCAGCGCAGCCCTGGTGGTCTCTCTTCAAAACTAAAGCTGTCGTCCCAAAAGCTATTTTAGGGGATATTTAAAAATATTTTTATTTTCGATCTAATATGCTTAAAAGTATATGTATATTACATATAAACTTGATTTAGGCCGCTTGCCCTTGTGGGGATATCCCCACAAGGGACAACATCCCCAGAAGTACTTTACAGGACGAGTGAGTATGCCCGGAAAGGTAGCTGTGATAGTTCTCTCTCTCTCTCTCTCTCTCTCTCTCTCTCTCTCTCTCTCTCTCTCTCTCTCTTTCTCTCTCACACACACACGCGCACGCACACACACACCCCATTATAAATATATAAATATTTTGTAAAATTATTTTTTCCATAATTATTTGATCCTGTAGTTGCGAGTAAATGAGCAATGTTTCTTTTGTTTAAAAATCAGACGAAAACTAGAAGCTAAAATATATAAAAAGATAGAATATCAGTAAGCTTTTATTGAACAAAATTTCTTTGGACGAGAATCAACCCAATTATTACTGTGAATATTCCTTTTTGTAAGCCTTCAATAGAATGACGTTATTTTGTTCGTAATATAAATAATGTCTCTCTTGAATTGCCAGTGTAAAATTAAGTTAATGAAGTTGTATTATTACAAGATCTTTGTCGTCAAAGCTTGTATTTGTTAATAATTTACTTTTCTTCTTCCTTTTTGTACAATCTAATTAATTATTCACTCTGGCATGATAAATGGTTTCTACTTTATCGAACTGCAAGCTAATAAAATTCATTCAATGTAAGGTGTATTTGAACAGTTATATTGTATCTGACTTTTATTAGTTAAAATATTTATTATAATTTTAAATTAAGTTTCATAATTCACATTATAAATTCAACATTCATATATCACTTTAGCAAATCTGAAATTTAAAAAAGTATTTAAATTTCGTATGACTCAACCTAATTTCACAAGAATACAATTCGTTGTTATCGTTGGAATTTCACAAGACTTTGGTGAAATTTTTTTTTATATATTTCAAATATAAATCAGGTATAAATTAGTTGAGTTCTGACCATAGTAGATTTAGAGGAGTTGGAAGGCTAGTTTAATGGTAATGTATGGTGGCCTACTCAAGGTACGGTACCAGAACAGCAAGCTAAATGTAGCAAGACTGACGTAGAAGTTTCTTAAACAGACGTTTGAGTCGTTTCAAAAACAGGACTTCCACGAAGAAGGTTTCATAACCTACGCTAAACTAACCTAACCCACTTTATAAATAATATATGAATACATACTTTATTCTTCTGGAGCCCAATATAAATTGATCTCCTTCCAGATGGTGTCAAACAGACCTACGGCGTCACATGAATTCACGTGAGTAGAACTCTAACAAATCTCTACTGATTCCACATTCTTTCTGTTCCTGGTAAACTACTGTCCTCAATACATGCCAACAACTTTTCAGCTGTTCTGTCAGGTCAGGTTCTATCTGTTCTATTTACGTCAATACAAAATTGTTTACGAGGTGCGGTTCTATTCGTGAACAAACACCAGGAACTTAATAGATGGAGATAGGCTACAAGTCTTAAGTATCATTGTACCAACTCGATCAAAACTCGTTAAGTTTATAATCTCATTGAGTAAATGCAACAAAAGGAACGTTTTGAGCTTCGTATATTGACATGGAGAATAAAAAAACATTTATTAATTCTGGGTTTAAACCACGGTTGCTTTAAAGACTGCGTAGACAACATACAGAAACAGTAAAACATATACTTTGTAATTCAAGGAGCGTAAGAGAATACTGATATCAGCTTGTATGGAGCTCCAATAGAAAAAGATATCAGGGAATCAGGTTCAAAGCAAACGAAGGAAATGGAACTCGAATAAGATTGAGGAAGTGCAGAGAAAGTCTTTCAGGCTAAGGTACCAGAGATTTAAAACTCCCTTCCAACATTAAAAACGTCTAAACCTCCTCAACTAAACAATAAAAACACCAATCAATCACGAAATGTAAGATGAAACTCAAAATTTTGGTTTTGATATAACAATTACTATAAAGTTTTGATTAAGTGTAAGCCCCAAGGACCCGAACAATATTACTTATCATTTTAGAAAAAATTCCGGCTCGGGAAATTTCGTTAATAAGTGGGGGGGCGAAATGTAATTTGAATATCGTAAAATTATCGTAAGTAAAAAATATGGAACTTTATACCTAAAAAAGTAATTTATTTTCAAATAAATTTAGCAAATAGGAAGTAAAAAGAAATTGTAAGTTATAGCACACGGGTTATTTTAAAATGAACTGCATTTGAATAATTTGAATTGTTAGTTTTGGTTTTTTATTACAACTATTCCCAAGTTTTGAATTCCACTCGTTTATTCAACACTGATGTAAGATTCTGTTTTTGGTCAAGTTTTTGGATTCAGAAAATGTCAAATTCAAAAATCTTCTAAAACATCGATTATTTGATCAGGTGCAAAACTTTCTCTATACTTCGTGTTTGTGTGTGTGTGTGTGAGAGAGAGAGAGAAAATAACATTTTCTATAATCAACTGCCTCCTATTTACTCAATTTTACTCATGATGACCGAACATGACCCAACTATTCCGAAAACGTTTTTTACTAAATTGTGCGAACATCTGGAAAAGTTACGACTGTATGAGTGACACCCCCCCCACACACACATTGTAACTTTCATTAATTAACAACAACGATCTTGGAAAAACGTTAAAATCACAATACTTTTGATTATTACTGGTAAAAGAAGAAAAAAATATTGTTTTTGTTTTTCATATATTAAAACAATTGTAATACCACAATGTAGAAACGCAGTTATTAGAATATAGATATAAAAATTTTAAAGATAACAACCTTGTGGGCATGATCAATGTCCCCCTCATCTCTTTCTGTCCCATTATCTCGCCGTACTTATCTCACATGTCCTTTCATACAGCACTGTTTGTCGAATGTGGAAGGGAGATTCCTTAACTCCAATCCCTACAAAGTTCTTATGTTTTTAGTAGACATATAGTAGAATCCCTCTCGCATGACATTTGAGAAGTCTAGTGAGTAATACATTATTTCTAAAAACTATAAGAACTGGACGTAGTTCATTACATGTCTAAACCGTGTAGGTTCCATCTACATGAGACCTGCATTTATCAGCCAAGAACATAACTATGTTCCCAATCTTCGGCAGCCTACAAGAATGTTTTGGACAATAGTTAATAATTTAAAAAAATTAAATAAATCTGTTGACACACTTTCCATGTAAGAAGAAAAACGTGTTGATATGCAACAAAGATTATAAATTCAATTTAGTTTTTAATAAAAACTGTATAACTTACAAGAACTTAAGTAAAATGGTTTGAAAGAAGACAAATATTTTAGAACTTCTAGCATCTCTTATATTCAAAACTTATTTGGAAATGTATTAAATTAAATCATCTCTGAATGTTCATCGTAATAGGAGGAGTAACTGTGTAATCTAATTATTTGAATATAACTTGGAACATTTCATTGAAAGTCTTGGAAATTTAAATTAAAAACTTACAGCCTTAGAATTGCAGTCGGCTTTGAATTTAAAGTACATTTTATTGCGTATTTTAGTAGCTTTTTGATTCGTGATAAAACGTTTTTTGTATACTTGAAATTCCTTAAACAATCCATGAAATTTAAGTTATATTGCAAGCATGACACTGTACAGTGTGAGTCAAAAGTATGGATACACCCTGTTAAATTTTAAATGGATAAAGATAGAAAAATGAAACTCAGAACACCTTTCTAGGAAATAAAAGTGAACTTTTTAGTCACTATTACAACTTTGCCCATTTCCAAAAAATGGGATTTTGGGGGGGAGCTCAAAATTTTTAAATATAAAGAACCATTAAGTGACGCCTCATTTTAAAGTCCTTGATTAAAGAAGAAGAACAGTGGAAACCAGAGCTTTCTATCTCAACCCAGTACAAAATGGCAGCTCATTGAAATTAAGTAAAACTTCATTGAGGCAAAATATGAACATCCACATTCAGGTGGTAAATAACCCCAATAGACAACCAATGAGCTGCTATTTTGTACTGGGTTGAGATAGAAAGCTCTAGTTTCCACTGTTCTTCTTCTTTAATCAAGGACTTTAAAATGATGTGTCACTTAATGGGTCTTTATATTTAAAAATTTTGAGCTGCCCCCCAAAAATCCCATTTTGGGGAAATGAGCAAAGTTGTAATAGTGACTAAAATGTTCACTTTTATTTCCTAGAAAGGTGTTCTGAGTTTCATTTTTCTATCTTTATCCATTTAAAATTTAACAAGGTGTATCCATACTTTTGACTCACACTGTATTATAACTATAACTAAAAACAAATTGTCAAAAATATAGCCTAAACACGCCTATCTAAAAACCATTTACTTTAAAAATTTTACTTTAAGATTCCCTCAACAGAATCTACATTAATTCTAGTTATCTCTGCTTTAGAATCACCAGTGATTTCGTATCGTGGACTTTCATAGTATATTGTAAAATCAACACATCCTATTACTTCTTGACTCTTTTCAGCTAGTGGTGTTGGATATACTGATAAAGTTGAAAGATTATGCTTCAAGAAATTACAGAGTTATTGAAAAGTCCGCGATATCAATTTAAATGGCAAAACCAAATATACAAATCTTTCTAATTACAATTACAAATTGTTGAGAGTTTTTTTATTGTTGTGATGACCTTGAATTGTTTAAGCGCAAGCGCAGAAGCTATTTGTCACGTAATAGGCTGACAGTAGTCACTTTAGTAATGACAACTATTCAACCGAAAGCTCTTTATGTTTAATGGCTTGCTGAATTTAAATTAGTGGCTACAGTACACTATCACTTTCATCCTACTTACACGCAAAACCATTTTATAGATATAATTAATTTAAATAAATTGGAAAATAGGGTCGTCGTGGAATCCCCGGGCTGATCACGCATTTTGAACGATAATGTGAAATGTTTGAAACAGTCATGGCGTCGCAGCATTAGAATGTATTTAACGTGACTCAGTTTGAAACAACTTGGGATTCCTAAAACAACTGTTCTGAAATTAGATCTAAACGTTTGAATTTACAAAATTGCGCTTATTCGTGAAATTAAACCGTCAGAACGCTTTAAACTATTTGAATTTGTTTGAAAATGCTGAATAGAATAGGCGATAATGACCGAAATGGTTGTGTTAACCGTCACTACTGAACAATCTGGGGTTGGGGCTCAACAACCATTTTTTTTTTTTCAGTTTAGCCGTGGATTTCCCAAGATAAAAAGTATGTTGTAAAAATAATGCGTCATTTAGTCGTGAGCCCGTTCATATTTAGTGAGAAAAAGATTATAAGTTAGTATCACTCACTTTACGTATTTAAAATATATTTTCTCACAAAATGATTACTTAGGAAGAGAAAAGGAAGTAAGTGTAATTTTTCAGCTAGATGGAACGCCACTCCATTTCAGTTTCAATGTAAGAGAAGCTCTCTACGACAAGTGTCTTGGCTGTTGGAATGGAAAGCACAGTGACATGTTGTGGCCACCAAGAAGCCTCTCTGGACGTGTCCCCCTTTCCCCGAGTATGCGTTAAGATCATTGGATACGGAAAGAAATTCCGCGATCTACGACATTCTACTTTAGCGCCATTTTTAATCCTGATTTTATCTTACATACCTAAGCGTAGATTAGGTTTAGATGTTACCTAACACAGGGAATACTAATATATTGAAAGGTAACGTAAAAACACTTTATTGTATCTTTTGGTTGAGACAAATTTACCTGAACTCAAAAACTAAGTTTACCTCAAAATCAATCACCTTTTACGACAGCCTGGTATAACGTTTGTCTCTTTCCCTTACATGAAATACGAAATTCTTTATCTTTCTCAGATCTACGAGATATAGATTAAAATTAGCTGCAATTTAATTCAAATATGTTTCATAAAAACCCAAACACATTGAATTGTTCCCAATCTCTCTGAACCATTCTGATATTCAAATTATGTTTATTTTCTGTTGCAGGTAAATATTTTGCTGCATAACCACATTAATACATATCAATGCTGGGTGAGTTTCATTAAATCTTTATTACTATGCAGATTGTAAAAACAGTTCCAAAACGGTTCAATAAATTTTAGCAACGTTTTTTGGGTGTGAATAAATTATTTTTTTAGCATTACTAGGTATTTTATCCAAAATGGATTTCATGGAGTACTAATCAAAATTTTCAAATGAAAATTACTATCTGAGATAGGTCTAGTTTAATATAAAATAACTGGGTGAACTAGAGGTATCTTACTTCGATCCAAAATGGCGGACGGTGAAATAATCAAAACGCCCAGTTTACTTCGGAATTATATTATAATAAGAAGGAAAAAAATTAATATTAAGTTTTGAAAATTTAGTTAAAAGTTACATTGCCATAAAATTTAAAATTTTTACCTCAAAATTTATTTTTTCAGTGCTACAATTTAAAATACAATATACAAAAATGTTTCTTTAAATTTTCTTTTGCTGTTGTTGCTTGAATGGTGGTCAACATTTTTAATTCAACTAAATAACAGTATGGTTTTTGCTGTAATACTTCATTCTCCTAACTATTTCATTTAGATTATATTTTAAACTAAATTTGATTTATTATAATATCTGCTAGGATCTACAAATTATTTGAATACATTCATCTGCCGATCCTATATTTTTTTTAAATTTATATTTCTCAACACGTTTCGGATTTTCTCCATCTTCGAGCGAATTAAATTTAGTGTCGAAGATGGAAGAACTGCGAAACGCGTCGAAAAATGTAAATAATAATAACTATATACTACGGTTGACAAACGTTTGTACTAAAAAAGTAATCAAGATTTCTTAAACATTTTATCAACGCCATTTTAGATTTTGAGCAACCTATAGTTTGCTCAATTATTTTCTATTAAACGAGGCTTTTAAAATATTATTTTACACAATGGGGCTTTAAATTAAAAATTTTAAGTTGCCCCCCAAATTTTACTGTAGGGGGTGAATTATTTTATAATGCCAAAAAATAGTTTTTTTTAAACATTTCTAAAGTTCCAGCTTTCTAAGTTTTCAAGTTTAAAGGTTATTTAACCGTCTATCAACTTTTTACAAATAAATTATATAGTTAATATAATTTATATAGAAATACAATTTATATAATTTAGTTAAATATAATTTTGTATTCCATCAAAATGTTTAAATTTTATACCAACACATGACGTGGTATCGAACAGTGGTTCTGCGCATTCACATCAATTGTGGGTAACATAACCTCAATTTGGTTTAATGGGACAGGTGGAATACACAATAAGTTCGATCGGTCACGATGAAGGTCACCTAAAGAATCAATAAGCCAAGTAACGAGTAAAAAATAAACTTACTGTCCAGCGATACTAGTCAAGAACAGTAAAATAATTTACAGAGGTTATCTTGACCTTGTTCCTCTTGATTACTTCCTATTTGGATATTTAAAAAGTAAAATGTATTTTAACCAACCAGAAGACATAAATAGGACACTAACCGATATTAACTCTATTACTGATCAACAATTTCTATAGTAATTGGTGATTTTTATAACCATTTATGACGGTTCCAATTAGCTCTTGTTCAACGATTTGAGTATCTTCGCAAAGTTCTAAACTACAGCATGTACTTGTTTAAAGGTACCCAACACATCGTCCACCTGCAAATTAAAATTTTTAATGTTCTGTGCTTGTATTAGATGATAATTGTTCGAGGAAATGAGATATAAAAAAAGTATTCCACAATTGAACAGGGAAAAAAAATGTAAAAAACATGTGTCACATGACCCTATTCCTATTTAAAAAAATAAACTTAATAAAAAATGGTGGATCCAAAATGGCTGCCAAGTTATAAAACTATCAAAACTGGAAGTAAATATTACTTTATTAATATGTACAAAAAACGAACATTTTATGTTTAAGCGTTTTACAGATTTTTTTTTTTAGATATTCCATACTTTATGAAAACTTTTATAAGTATATATTTAAGTTTCAATATAACTTTTTATATACATCATATTGAAACTTTGGAATCATGTCTGAAAAATTGTTCGTCTCTGCACAAAAAGTGCAGAATCGTGTACACAATGTCTCTAAGAAATAATGTTTATTAACTCGACCTCGTTTCAACGGCAACGTCGCCATCTTCAGCAACGCATGAGCTACTTATTATACAGTTATAGTAAAGAGATTATTTTAGCACTGAAGATGGCTACATTGTAGTTGAAACAAGTTTGAGAAAAATAAAGTATTATTTGTAAAACATTGCGTTTAATTTGTGTTTTAAAACATCTCACAAGCCAAAGCACGATGTTTTCTTACGAAGATAATACATTCCTTAACAGTTTTAAAGACAATAATACAAAATATAATAAGTTAATTTTTAACTGTTACTAAAATATAAAAAATAGATAGTACTAAAAATGTTACATTTATATTTTTGAACCAACATTGATTAAATCTGAAATTGTATAGTCAAATACGGGTGTTTTAATTACCGGGGGGGGGGGGAGAGATTGAGAACCTTTAGAAGTTAAGAAAGTACATAAACTTTAGTATGAATTACAATTAGCTTACGTATCCGACATTACTTGCAAAGCTCACGTGTGCTTCAGTGCGTGCCTTACTTGTAGAACGTGTTCAATTTGCATATTAGATTATTAGAAGGGGCGAACGTAAAACCAACCCTACCACTTCACAAATGCATAATTAATGTTTGTTTTATTTATTTTCTGTGTGTAACCGTAACGTGCGATATGTTAATTTTGACATACTTGCCTTCTGTATATGTTTTGCAAATATAATGCAGTATAATGTCGTTTTAGTTATTTATGATCTAGTGGGCACAGCGTGAAAACGGTAATGATAAACGATATTCAGTTATTTATAAAGACAAGTTTTTTTGCAGATGTAGTATGTAGTGTACATGAGGGAATCATATATCTATTTTTATAGTCATGATGTGTACCACATTTAGAAACGAATCGAGCTATTTACTTTTCTTAACATTTTTAATGTGAGCAATAACTAGATCCTGTGCCTCAACTATCAAGGCTTTCCAACTTACCCTTAGGAGTTCTCTTCAAGTAAATACGGTCTTGACAATCCCGAGGGAACTTAGCTGCATCTACACCTTTTTTCATGGAATCTTGGGTTAGACCCCTCTCTTTCATCTTCCCTATCAGATCACTCTTTGATCAACTCTTTTCCGACTCTGACCATATTAGAGTACTCGAGGCCTAGGGGATTTATTTTATGTTATTTTCTTCTTTTACTAAAAGGCGGTGACGGCCGATAGATATTTCGTCTTAAACAAGAAGAAGAGAGCCTTTCCAACTTTGTCTTTTCCAGCAAAGTATTTCCTCTTGTATCTGCGCAACGTTCTATCGTTCCGTATCGCCTCGTCATTTCCTTGAACGGCTTTTTGATCTTATCACTTCCATATGTCTTATGAGGACTCTTTCTTATATTCTTCTCTTATCCATACTAAAGGCATGGCCAGTCAATTTTAAGTTTTCCGTGCTTTCTGTGTTGGTTCTTTGAAACAACAGTGTATCTTATTATTTAAAAGCAAACCATGAATGTACAGAGAGTATGTGTGTAGCCATCTCTGGATTTATCATTTTTTATCTATTATTGGGTTAGATCCCTCTCTTTCACCATTACTATCAGGTGAGCAATTCTTGTTCTGTTCCGACCTGACACTACTAGTTTATTCGAGAACTAGGGGTCTTTAATATATGTGTCCTTTCCTCCTTTAGTTTTTTAAGGCAAAAATTATCGACAATCTTTTCGTCTTTAAATAACAAGGGAAAAAGTGGGAAGTGTAAACCTTTATATAACTTAACCTTTATGTTTTTTTTTTATTGAAATTTAAATTAGCTACTTAAGTTTCATATTATTTTTAGGTTATATTGTATTTTAACTGTAAATACCTATTTCGTTAAATTTTTTGTTTATTTGTATTATATTTTGTTTTTTTATAGTATAAAAGAAATTAATTTAAATAAATAAATGATTTTTTTTTCAATTTTTCGCATTAATAATACTTTTTCTATAATATTAATTGTGATTTAATAACAATTAAGAAACATATTTGACTTTACTTAAATATGAATAATCATTCGATTTATTTAAACGTTCGATTCAGCAGTACAGAGAATAAAATCTGCACAACGACAAAAAAAATTAAATTAAAACAACCCAATTGGTTGAAATATCAATACTTTTGTGTAAATTCTGGTTATTTACACTGGGGGTAATTATTAATTGAGATATGGTAATAGGAAGATAAAAATGTATTCGTTCGTCCAAATAACAACGATCCCCTACTTAATTGAATTGCAGTGTGTGTTATTTGTTTGAAAATGGAAAACGATTAGATTTAATCTCGATGGTGAATTCTCATTGTCTCTTTATTAATTTGGAAATGTTATTTTATACGAAGTTTGCTTATCAAAATGTAATCGTTTAAGTTTACAGGTAATCATAGTTTGTTAATGATATTTTAATAATTCGAAAAATTGTTAACTTTTTATTTTAGATGTCTCGATAAATTGTATAATAAAAACGATGTCTGTTCCTATACAGAACAGGCAGAGCAATTTTCATGTTTTCACTAGTATCGTTCTACTGGCAAACAATGATTTATGAATTTTGAACATTTTATTCAAGAATTTTTTTTTAAATAGGTTTAAAACTTTGGAAAATGTGTAGGCCTATAAAGAGGGATATTTTCTCCCTTAAAAATCACTAGAAATAATTTTAAAGTTATTGGCAGATATATTCATATATATTTTGTTGATATTAATAGTTTTATATATAAAACAAAATACACCACGTTTCGTGACGATGATTTACTCTCGTTGTCAAGTGTAAACCCTAGAAAATGAAAGGGCTTACATAACCTTGTATCCTAGGATTATGTTCAAGACTAAAACAAATAACCTAAGAAAGGAACTCAGGTCTACAACTAAACCTATGTTGTCAACATAACTCAGACTTTATACAAACATGATCAGGAAACACTACTACTAGTCAATAGAACTGCATACTACAAGAAATGACAAAAAATCAAGTTGAACTCTGATTATCCGCAGATCATCTAACAAAAACAGGAGCCAAATGAATAGTTAGTTACCAACAGTTTAATCACTGTAAGAACAACGTTTGGTATAGAGTTTATCACGTGACCTTGTTCTCATCCTTTGGAGATGTAGCCCCACCTTGTGGTGAATTAACTGGAAAAAATTTAACCTCATTTAAAGTTTATGAATGTTTATTTTAAATTTGTGTTGCATTATAACTCAATCAATACTCTGCATATATTTGATACAACTTATCTAAATGTATCTGTATAGATAATTATGTCCCCAGAACTATGGAAAAACATGATTAGTTTTTTTTTTAATTGAAAACCTAATTGAGATTGTATTTAAGGCAATAAAATAGTCACAATTTCTACAAAACGAATATTTCATTTACTTACGTCAGTCTTGTGATAACATTCTTTCCTTCCTTACCGTTTAGGATACTAATGTATGTTAAATCTACAGATAAATTACTCGTAAATCTGTTGTTATTGCATTGAGTTAAGTATAAAAATATAAACGTTACAATGTATTATAAAATCATTTGCCATAACACAATACACCGACAGTTGCCCACAGCGGCACCAAAAACACGTTTTATGTTCGCTAAATTATTGTAAAAGGTATTTAGGGAGGTTTTCTACATATCTGTTCTGCCAGCTAACATATTAGAATGAGATATTTGACTTTATTTTAGCATAAATCTCATGAAAATCAAATCAGTAAATCTATAGAATTGTGTGGTACAATTGAAGACTATTTTGGTGTAACATTGGCCTCTTTAAAGTTTTCCTTTTGGTGCATTACGCTGTTGAACATAACACAATTGAATGGTTAATTTAGGTTAATTAATTTCCAGATTTAAAGGTATTTTCGGACCGATTTAACCAGTAACAAAGCACTCCTAAAGTCTCTAAAGTCTTTTACCGATATTTTTCGATAATTAAATTACACATAATTAATGTACGTTTATTGAACTATTAAGGAAAACTTTAAAAAATTGTTAAACTATATTGATAGCTATTGAGGCGTTTTGTAACTTTTCCTTCCGAAGTTTAAAATTTAACAAAAGTTTCGTTGAAATCTCATCGGCGGACAGGTTTTTCAGCAAACAAAAAGTTAACTTAGATCATCTTTTATTTGTGAAGGACTAAATTGTAATTTTTATGACATGTGATGTTTGACGTCTTAAGAAAATGTTTACAAAAAGACTGATATTATTTGGGCGTATGTTGGCTACGTATGTATACGGTTAAATCTTCAAACCTTCCTTAAATTTGTGGATATATTATATTTTCTTCTTACAGGAATATTATGTAGGTAGCATTATAGTGTGTTTAATATAAGTAAAATACGTCTTTATATATGACTAAGTCTTACACTAATCAAATAAGAACTATTCAGCAATGTTTAGTCCCCCGGCCTGGATTTAATTACTATCTTAATCATTTTAGGACCGCCGTAAGTTTAACTGTTTGCAGTTGTTATACAAAAATAATAGTAACATCCTTATTTATTCCAACATTTGTTTTACAAATTTGTTACTAATATTATAGGCTAGTAAATCTATATATATATATATATATATATATATATATATATATATATATATATATATATATATATATATATGAAGATAATTGTATTACAAATTTGTATTTAATTTTATCATTTATTTAAAGTTTATTATTTTTTTTAATTATGTGTTTAACGTGTGTAATACAGCCAAAAACAATTTACCTTGGGAAATGAATTAATATTATTCTACTCCATTTATTTTATAAATGACACAAATTTTGTTTTTATTGTGCAATTTCTATATTTTTTCTTTTTACTTAACACATCAAAAAAAAAAAAAAAACTTCAAAAATTGTTGTTTACTGTGCAAGTTGTTGCAAATCAACCCGTCAACACATATATAGCGAATCTTCCACCGCCATACCACAGGTTAGAGTGAACCAAACTGCACAGAAAAAAAAAAACATTGCTTCGAACTTAGTGTTGTTGTAGTGATAAGCCTCTCAACCAGTAAAACAGTCCGACATTTAACATATCTTTAGTGATGCAGTCAGATTGCCTAATCCACCCCGTAGTTTCACTACGCTGAACAACCCCTATCGTTCTTAGGTTCTCTACTAGGAAAAAATATGTAATTCTACGTGTAGTAATAATATTTTTATTTAGTTTTCGCTATAATTATTGATATAATAATTATTTATAGACATTTAACTAATCAAGACATTTAAAAAACATACAACTATCACCGGACTGTACGTTTCGCATAACTTACAACCAGCGGCTTCTTAGACGACTTATCCATTTGGAATCTTTTACGACCTTCGACTGCGGTCGGACTGCAAAAGTTTAATATTAAAAATAAGATTTGGATGTTTAAAACAATAATTTCAAATCTAAGGATGCGAAATATAAGACGAAATTTATAAACTTATAGCGGGCGACTTTTGAAAAAGTTTCCACATCTATTGTTGAAATTACGGAGATAGAAATTCAATTTATGTTTACAGGAGAGTTATTCACCCTTAAGGGGGACCAAAAACCACATGTACAAAATTAAAAATCGCCCATTTCCTCTCCCTCAACCCTTAACTTTAAAATCTGAAATGGGTACCTATGGTTTGTGAAATATCAAATTAAAGGGCATAAAAAAGAAACATTTTTAGCATCAATGAAAATGAGATTTAAAAATTCGCCTAATTTTCTTAAGGTTGAAATCCACAACATAATTACAAGATAGAGTTTTAAAATTGCCAGTTTTTTATACTATAACTCGAGAACGAATAAACCAATTTCAGTTTCATTGGGGCCAAAAAATTTCTTTTATTAATGCCCTTAGATTTGTATTCACATTTATAAATCATGTTCAGAAACGTTATAGATATATTGAAGTTGTGGAATCTAACTTCATAATAAATGTCATAAAAGTTTGTAAATAAAAAAAAAACACAATCCCTCAAGGTAAATTATAGATGTTGACATGGCATGCTCATGTGAATACAAGGTACAGAGATGTAGTCTTAATGTCCCTGGGCTGCTTTATGTGGTGCAAGACAATATCAGACGCCGACTGCAAATAAAGCATGACAATTCTGCAAACGTTGTTCCACTAATTACAAATAATGTTCTGACTTAATTAAATTTGGTTTATATATATATATATATATATATATATATAATCAAAACTAAAACAAAGCTGTGTGGTTTAAAATTTTACAGTTAATGATGTGTATTACTACAGAGAATTATTAGAAGACATTGAGGAAAGTAAATTGCAAGGGGAGGCGGAAGGTATTTGAAGAGGTCAAGACCCGCCCAGAGTTGTAACGCCAGGGGGATGTTATTATCACTGAGATAATACAGAATTATATGTCACTACATGTTACAGCGCCTAGATAATCGCCTGTTGGTTAAGTTGACAGTCAGTAGGACTTGGTAGCAACTCTCTTTCATCTATCTATAGTTACAATATTCGCCAAACTTTATCCAATCTTGATTGAGTTCATTTTATTAAAATGGTGATTCAGTTCAAAAATAATAATTTTTTACCTTCTTAGTGTTTACTATTAGTTTTAGTAAGCGTAAGATTACCATGTTCAGTGTAAGGATAAGTTTTGTAAAAACTAACCATTTTGACGTCTGTTTTTGACAGACCTTCAAGTTACAGAAATAGCAAAAATAGTTTCGACCTGTCTTGGGTCCATTGTACACGTATGTAAAGACTAAATATACAAAGTTTTTGATAGGAACATACAAATTGTATGTAAAGCCTGATTAAAATTCGGGAAAATTGAATTAAATATGTCAAAAATGGGGGAAAATTTAAACAGTTTCTTTGTTCATCTCTCGTGAGTACACATATTCCCTAAATATTTCTTTTCTATGAAACTTATCTGAGGATACAAACCATAATTCTTCAGTACCCACGCCCTGTTCCTACTGATCGAATCAAAATCCCATGTGAAAATAATAACCCAATGGTCTGCGTAAAATTGAAAGTATAAAGTTCTACAGTTCTGTAAAAATTGACAAAAAAAACCAAGAAATTCACTACCGTTATTAAAAAATTTACAGGAATCAAAAACTATTTACTCTGTGTTTACATCACAAGGGGAACAAGTTAACGCTCTATTTATTTATTTTTCGCCAACACAAGATCAATTTTTACATTTCGACTGACAACTACCAAACTGACTTTATTGGTGATCATAGTTTTCGTTGATTTTTTTTTTGATTTTTTTCGTTTTACATATTCTGTAATGAAAACATCAGTCTAATGGTTTTTCCAGTTTTTAAAAGTTAATTTGCGTATTTAATACATTCTACATTACCGCAAATTATTATCAACTAAGCAACAGAATTAAAAAAAAATCACGTGTTGCACTCAATTTTGATTTCAATTAGAGGTTCGGACAAGGGCGTACCTAGGATCAAAACTAGGGGGGGGGGGGGCAAGCCATGGTCATTCAATATACAATTGATTATTAAAATAGTTATTTCAAGAATTGTATTAAATTCCTGCAACAAAATGTATAATAAAGATTTATTTTTTGCTTCCAGGGGGGCAGCTGCCCCCCCTGCACCTCGCTGGGTACGCCCATGGGTTCGGATGAAAATCACAATAATTGCATTACCAAATATTTATTATACAATTCTTGAGTTAAATTGTATAAAACGTTTAAGATAGGGTTAGTTGCTCTTTTATTATTATAAATCCGAAGGATATTCACCTAGTATATTAAAACATACAGTCAATATATGTGAAATATAGTTCAGTATTGTTGAAAAAAGATTTCAAAAACTTTGCCAGATTTGAATAATGTTGTGTAGTAAAATATCCTTAGGGAACTTTAGTTCTACTTCTCCCTATAATTGTGGTCACTGCTTCGTCATAGTCACTTTATTCAATACCAGTTATAATAAATTCAACAATTCTTACGATTTAAAATTTATTTAACTTAACATTTTTAATTTGTTACGCTCAGATTGTTTTTATGCTAGAGTACATTTATCACTTCATAGCTGTTTTAAATGCTAGTTTTTCTTAAGGTTGTTTAATGTATTTTAGAATTTTTACTTATTGAACAGTTTTAAAATTTGTTTCCTTTAACAGCTTTGATTCTCAGAAGCGAAATAAACGAATTTTATTTCAAATCTAATTTTGATCATCTGTCCTGACTCAATTTTTTATATATAAATACATATTCTTACTCATCCATCACAAAAATTAAATGAAATCTAACCTAAACTGACCGTTATCAAAAATGTCTGATCGGGAATTTTCAATAAAAAGAGAAAAGAAACTATAGACGAGTTCATTTGTTTACAATAAGTCCAGAACAGTAATTATTTTTACCAGCAGTTTTTCACAATAGTTTGTGCTTTTGTGTCATTCTTCAATTTAGATTAAATTTTGAAGAATAGTAGAATCGATTATTAGAGACTTCTTTTTTTCAAATTACCTCATGGTCGATATTTTGAATTTTAAACGTTAACTCACGAAAGGGAATTGTTTTGTTTGGGTCATCTACACATTTCTGTAAAATTAGATCCACATCAGCAGAGTCGATTTTAAGAAATTACGTTTTTTATATAAACACCGATTACTTTGTTTTACCATTAAATTTCGAACCTAAATTCTTGAAGAAAATGCGAACAAGGGTTTGTTTTGGGTCCTTAAAGGCTACACTTCAACAAAATATGATCAAAATCGTCGTAATTCAGATTGAGAAAATCATAATTTTAGTGTTAAGAAAAAAGTGATAATATTCCCAAAATTTGCCGTCATACCAAATTTTATTAAAATCTGTCCACGATTACGGCCTGCGGGCACAGACGATTACATAAGGCTTAATTACGAAATCACTGTTTTTGACTTAGTGAGTTACAAATTGGGTAGATCCACAATAAAAATTAAAATCGTGTTTTTAAGACTGTTCAAAAGAATTGTGGAAAAAAACTTAGGATTCTAAAATGCAGATCTTTTTAAACCTAGATTAGAAAATATATTAAAATATTATTGTTTTCACATTTCTAGTTTGACGTTGATTATTGATCTACATATATTAAGTCAAAACACACTGACTGATCATGAAATCTCTGATCCAACAAGCCTAGAGCTATGAAATTTTTAACATGTTTTGGGGTAGGCCTGTAGACGCGTACTAAGCAATGGTTTTGAAAATGTACCACTCCAAGGGTGTTTTTACGTCTAAAGCATATCTCTGGATCCAAGAAGCCTGGAACTGTGAATTTTTTAACATGGTTCGAGATAAATCTGTAGACGCGAATTAGGGCTGTGCAAATAATATTGAATCTGAAATATTCGTGTGTGAAGCCGCTGGTCAAAGCTAGTGCAACATAAAATATTCAATTAGCCTTGTGGTTAATAACAATATGAAAGAAGTAAACCACAAACTACAAGTTTAGCACTAGCACATTAACGTTAGCAAGTTTAATAAACCGTTATGTACGTTTCGGTAACATAGCTACCATCTTCAGAGGGATATAAACCAATACTAAGTGAAGGGTCAAGCGTACATCTTCACATTGGTCAGACCGGTTTCCCCACCTACCTAGAAAGTGGGACGGGCGACATGCCGCTCAATCCAACTATTATAATATAACTTGCAATTAAAAAAAATAAGAATCATGTTGCTAGTATCCAAGTCACTATTGTTTTAACTAACAATTGAATTACCTTATAGGGTGTCCTAGTTTGTATGTATGTGTGTTTTTATATTTTATGTTTTAATGTTGTTATCGATCTCAAAATATTGAATAGAACTCTGAAGATGGAGCAGATGCTCTGAAACGCATTAGTGTTTAAAAAAAAGAAGTCACCTGGCGGAAACCATAGGCCTATAGGGTAATTCAATTGTTAATTTAAAAAAGTTTCAAGCAAAGGAACAAACATATGCATATGAGAAAATTAAACTGGGAGTTTTCTAATATAACTAATATTAATAAATAAAGAAAAAACAACTACCATATGTAAGAGAGTACAAATCAAAATTAAAAAGTTAAAATAGGCGTAATGTGTGCTTTAACTAGGTTTTAACAAAGAAAATACCAAGAATTCGGTATTGGTCCCTAATCGGAATTTTACATCAAATCATTTTCATCTTTAACAATGAAAATACTATCCAACAGTTTATTATTCTTAATTTCTTGAATCAAACTGACATTATCTATTCCTAAATTATGAAATGCAACGTTAGATTCTAAAGCTTAGAAAACAAAAACTTTTTTGATAGAAATTTATTCATACAAACTCTAGTCCGACATTTACAAGTTTTATTAGTATATTAAAGTTTTCCTATAATTTATATTAACCCAAAACAAAAATATGGGTTTTTCCTAAAAATGAAATAATGGTTGGACGCATGTAACCTTACAACGGATTATTTATAAACACAATAATAACAGGGAGTTGTTAACGCTCCATGATTCCATGTTGAATACAAATTGTCTTTGTTTAATAGTGAATGCAAAATGGTAATGAAGTTGAAATATTAAATTGGGAGGGAGGGGTAACCAACTAATTGGCATTACAGTACTGCTCATTTTGTTAAATACCAATTCCTAAATTGTTTTATTACATAATTATTTATTGTTTAATTACTGCCATCACTCTTTGTAATTTTCAGTCATTTAATCTGTACTTAATTACCAGCATAGATACTTCATCTATTGTTAGATTGGAAACTCTTTAAATATCTGTGTAGTGCTCACTAACACAGATGTGAATATTAAAGTCCCTTGTGAATCCCGTATATGAATCTAAATTACTTCTGGTGACTTATGAAATGGAACGGGATTTGTTGGAGAAAACTACAGTTGTAATTCGTAGAAACAGTCAATCATCACGATAATATTCTGTAATAGAATTTTCGCACGTTAATATTTTTTTAACCATTACAAAATAGAGCTACAAAGCTTTGCACATTGTTAATCTACACCAAAAACTATTTTAGTACGTATTCAGTAAACCGCTATCTTTCCAGGGGGACGGCCTACAAGGAGTAAGTAGGAATACTTAATGAGATTATAGGTCGAGTTGGATATCGAATTAAAGCCCTTTATGAGTGAACCCTACCTCAAATATAATGCCGCAAACCCGATCTAAAAAAGTGTACCCTAGGTAAATAGCGTGGGTTGATGAGCAAAACCGGTTAGATACATAATTAATGTTAGATTTTTAAATTTTAAAATAATAATTTCTATTTTGTCATTTAAGGTCGTATTCCATACACAGGTATGTCCGGACAAGTTTACTAGTCGGCCTAAATATCCGGCCTAAATACTGACATTTGAAATTTGTATTGTCTACAAATGATAGTTTGTCGATTACATCAGTTTTTTTTTTTTTTTTTTTTTTTTTTTTTTTTTTTTTTTTTTTTTTTTTTTTTTACATTTCGGTAAGAATGTGTTAAGCCTGCTGTGTTATCAGTTTCGTTGTAGTATTTAGTGTTAAATTAACATTCATGTTTTTTACTCTACCCAAAACAGTTACCTCATATTTGATAGTTTAGATGCTGTAGCATGTGAACAAGTATCTATTAACATAAGGTTCCAGATGTGCAACGCAAATATACAGAGAGATAATTTTAAAGTGGGCACTATTCAGATGTCATAAACAATTGATCCTATGAACAATTTTATATTAGAGATCTGCTTTACTTTTTCATGAAAATTAAAACCCATTTTTCAAACATTGATTATTAGGCAATGTTTTCCAATATGACAGCCAACTTTAAAATTCCTTTCTGAATTTTTTTTCCACGCCGAATCTTCGGACTTTTTTTAGATAAACCTATTCGTTTAGGAGTTAAGACTTTTGAACTTTTATTGAGTTTATTTAAAGGAATATTAATTTATCATTGATTTCATATGCTTTTTTAATATAATATAATTTTCTACGTTCAAATTAAGGAAGCAAAACAAAACTATAGAATGCAATAGATGTATGACGCGTGTGGCCCACACGGGATGATTATGACTGCAGTAATTGCTGGGGGATGTTAACGCTCCGCATTTCCATGTTGAATACAAATTGTCTCTGTTTAATTGTGAAGGCAAAATGCAAAATGGCTGTAATGAAGTTGCTTTATTAAATTAGGGGAGGGGAGAGGGTAGATGGCACCTAATTGACATTACTGCTCATTTTTCTAAATGTCAATTTATAAACTTTTTATTCTCTAATTACCAATCGTTTAATTGACTACCATCGCTCTTTGTAATTTAAACAAACCTCTGGCAGAAATACTTTACCTTTTAACTGTATATTTATTTCGGATGGACATTGTTAAGGCTTAAAATATTATGATTATTTACATAAATTGTAGATAAGGATTGGAAGTTAATTCCACTGGAAGGGTAGCGGTTATTCAAGGCAAATATAGTATATGTTCTTTTATTGTTTATTGGAATATATTTACATATATTTATGAAAATATTCTTAAGTCTTTATCACAATCTATGAAGTAGGAATAAATCCAAAGTCATAAACGTATCTTGCAATAATACAGATTTATACGCATTGAATGTGATGTTTTTGAAGATTTATAATTATGTTAGAGAGGCTAAATTTGAACAAATAATAAAATTGTAGATACATGTTAGTTAATTTACAGCAAAGTTAATGGAGAATACTGGAAAATTTAAGACTGATTACTTAAATTTACTCATAGTTTACTATGAATGGTGTTCAAATATAATCAAGAAATTTATCAGCTAAACTTTATTTATTGTATTCAATGACAGTTTTCTTATTGCATTTATTTATTGAATTACACAATATGTTTGTCCAAAGTCCAATGTCACTGAAATACATTTGTACCAGCGTTCAGAAAGTTTCCTAATTCCAAATGAATTGAAGGCTTGTGACTGATGTTGACCCATTCTTACACAGCGTCAAAAACCTCCGCTAAGAGGTCCGATGAAGTAAATTTTAGGTGGGTCTGAAGTATTGAGAGGTTGTGATGGGACATCCTACTTGAGTTTTTCTAAGATTTCTATTGCTAAAACGGCAGTGTTTGGAGGATATTGTCTTGTGAGAAACAAACTGAATATTTTGGCACCTCTCCTCTTGAAACGGATGCTAGCTTTGCTGTTTTTACAGTGAGGTACTTGACAGTGAATTTTTTCTCTGTTTTGTCAGATAATCGTGGTAAGAAATTCTTTAATAATCCCTAAAGAAAGTGGCGATGATTTTCCCAAGTGAAAATGTAGTTTTTGCTTTCCGGAGATAAGGTGAACTTGGATGTAGTCTTTACATAGATGTTTCGACTATTGAGTAAAGTAGTACACCCTTGATTCATCACAAGTTACTACAGAGTCTAAAACGTTGTCTCCTTACTTTGTATTACGTTGCAGACATTATATGAAGGCAACTTAACTTTTTCTTTGTCTCGAGGCTTCAATAGACGGGAAACCCAATTTGATAAATTTAAGACAATCTTTCAAGTTTCTCGGGGATTTCTCTGATAATGATTCGCCGATTTTCTCGAAGTCAACATCGCTCAGCTGGTCATTGGTTGAGGTTCTCCACGAGCGTGCGGTTCGTTTTCAACACTTACCTTACTCTACATTACTTTCACTATGGACTGAGAGAGATACTTAAATCCAAACTATTTTTTTTACCCGAATAAATCTAAGACGGAAGATGCCATCTTGATCGTTAAATATCTAATTGTAATTCGCTGCTCTAGTTTGTACCACCTACTGCGACATGTTAATTACAACTGATGATGGAAAGAGGAATTATAGCAAATAATGACAAATTCGAAGAGTCATAATTCTTTTGAACTCTTTAAAGAACAAGACGTGCAAATATATATATATATATATATATATATATATATATATATATATATATATATATTTTTAATATTTAAACACCTGTTGTATTAGGACCACTAAAGTTAATTGTTGTTTCCGCCAGTAATACAATAAACACAAAGTCTTAACAACAACTAAACACTATATACTCGTCTGAGTATATACTCAGAAAAAGAATCAAATATAGATATTTGGAAACATTATACAGCACACAAACGATTTCCATGATTTTACAGCGGAATCATATTTAAAGACCCGTGCGGATAAATGTATATTTCTTAAAAAATAATAACATTTTCATGAGACCAAAATGGATACTTTCAGGAAAATTTCCAAATCGAATACACTTTCAATCACATTACTTTCTTCCTCTTATATTTTTGAGTGAAAAAACCAAAACAAATTTAAAATCTAGGTATATGAACAGAATTAACTGTATGCATACATTATGTTGGAAGAACATTGTAAAACAAATACTCATTACTAGTTCAAAATATCTAATGTTCTGAATTCAGTACTTTCATAACTGAATTATTTGTAAGTAACTTCATAATCTCAATCTATGTGTAACGTAGGGTTCTCGATTAATCTTAGTTTATAAAAAAGCAGACGGACAGAGAATTGTTGGTTAAATAGTTGTACCTCAATTAAGAGGAAGCCAGAGTTGTTTCTTTGAACATTTTATTGTCGTTAATATTAAGTACATTAAAATATGGTATAAAAACCTCGAAGTAGATATGTTGGACGTCATGGACTTACCATGTGGGAGGTTGTATTACCAACAGACAATATAAAGAATAACAAACTAAAGTAGAGTTGCACATATTATATAGTTTCAACGATAATAAGTTAAAAGTAGTCAAAGCCATCGTAATTAGCTTTTACATTAATAAGTTCACCTGAGTTGACTTAATGTGAAAACTTAATGTTTTGCAGTTAAGAAACTCATTAAAGTTTTAATTTGATGTCTGTCAGTGTGTAAACTGTAGCGAGATTTAATATAAACAATTTGTTATAGTTTAACACATTGTATTATCTTGTATTTGTTTGCAGTCGAAAAAAGGTGACCATGATTTCGGAGTAAAATACCTAAGTTTACGGTTCAGGTAAATTATTTATTTTTGTACAGTTGATCGAATTGTTTTACATTACTTAATATGTTTCAATTTGAAAACTTTAATTTGTTGGAAAACAAAACGTTTGAGTCGAAGTAAGTGGTACTTGTAATCGTTTTATCGATCATGTATTATTCAACAACACACGATTATCTTTGGAAAATTACGAACTCTCTGAACTTTCAGATTCTTCAGTTGTGGTAGATAACGAAGCAATTTATGTGAAAAGTTGCTTAAAGAGTAAAAAAAATCTGTTACATTAACTTTCATAATCCCCAATTAATTGCATTCAGCATTTTCACAGGAAATTCAATTCGTTTAGTGTGACCGGCTTGCTTAATTTCATGTTGGATCTCGTAAGCCTGTATTGTAAATCGTAAATGAAGCACTTTCGGAATAGTTGTTTTACTAATGTTAATTTCTAAGCTGTGAAAGGAGACAACTTTATGTATGGGGAAGCATTAATGTCTCAAATGCTTTCTAGTTTCTCTGTAGTACGTGATCGGCCTGAGATTTTTTATTGAGTACATTTTTGTTTTGAAACTGATTGTACCAAAAAAATGATAACCTTCGTAAGTACACCGAAAGTGACATTCTGCTTTAAACTCTATAAAACACATTGAACTCTCTGTTGCACAGTCACCATTACTAAAGCGACAAAGCGTATTTAAAATCATCACAACGACAATTTTTGCATTGCAATCTAAAAAAAAATTGGTTGATAATTAATTGTTCACACCAACAACTGAAATCACTTGCAGTTTTTCCAATCACCATGTATTTTATAAAATGTAAAATATTCGAAACTGTTATAGAAGTAATATTATTCATGTCAGCAATGACGTTTGATAACACTCGAGTCTCTTATCAATGAGTACTTAGGTACTAACATATCACATGTATTCAATGTTGTGATGTGTAATATAAAGGTTATTCGTCAACATAGCTAACCTGAAGATGCCACACGCAAGTGAGAGAAACATATCGCTATTAAACAGAAAACTCAATGTACAAACAAGATATGTGTCTATGTTAAAAATATTTATGAAAAAGTGTGTGCAAAGTAGAGTGTGCGTTTGTGTGCAATAATTATCTTATCCTTAAAAAAAAGAAGAAAACAAAAATATTGGACAATGAGTGTAAAACGTGTGTGATACCTCCAAGGGGATGATTGTGACTAGAGTAATTTCTGCGAAATTTTAACGATGCCCATGTTGAATACAAATTATCCTTGTTTAACTATGAAGACAAAATTCTAAGGGAGGTAATATTAAAGGGCATAAATCTACCAGCTAATTGACATTACTTATAATTTTTATAAATATCGTCATTATACTTTTTATTATGTAATTATTTATCCTTCATTTGACTGTCATCACTCAAATTTAAGGTATTTTAATATATAACTAATGTCAGGGGTGAATAATTCATTTTCACTGAATATTTATTACCAGATGTGAATAATTTTCGTTATAAATATTAAGACTACACTCTTTTAGTAGGTCTACAGTGTGCATCTCGAACTAAGTGGACATTTTGTTTCTTTTACAATATTGAGCAATAGTTCACTGTGTAGCAGCAGAATGGACATACAAACAGAGACTCACAGTCGAATTCAATTTGATATTCAGACTAGCTGCACTCACAGGCGTTTGAAAATTGAGTTAATCCTAAATACAAGGAGATGTTAAGAGAATGTTTTAAGTAGGAGAAAAATGTAAGTGAATCAAATATATATTTCTAGCTCTAATATCGATTTTAGCAATCATCGATGTTTTCGGATATCGTCAGAGACTAGAACTACAATTTCAAGTAATTTGTAATATATCTTTGAGACACCAGCAGGTAAATCTAATTCCCTTTTAACCCAATAAGGACACTTTGAAACAAACAAAAATTGCAACCCCGAGCTCCGATTTAAAATGTGGGACTAGTTTTTGAAGAAAATAGACACAACGGAGAGTGATGATCTCAGATGAAAGGAACTATTTAACTAATGGATAAATAAACAAGATATTAATAATCTGTAGTCATTGTACAATTTGTCAGTTTTAGGTTATCTAGATAAGTTTCACGGTTAGATCAAAATCTATATGAACACCGCGCGTTGATATTTAAGCAAAATATATGCGGAATCTCCTTATTCGTGAGTATATCTTTTTAGAACGCTTTGAAAATATTGTTAAGCCTATAGGGGAAGCTGCAAGGCAGGAGAAATCCGGAATCAAAAACATCTGTCATTCCAATCTTATTCTGCTGATCTTAGTTCTGAGTTTTATATGTAGAATCTGATTTTTTTGTAAATCCAAAAATATAATTCTAGGTTATGTTTTCTTTTTTTGTAGATTTTTTTAACATCTTTAGTACTGTATATTCGTCATTTTAAAATTAAGTTGATGACAAATATTATGATGTATACATTTACAAATAACATACAACCTCAGATTTAATGCCACTAAGGCATTACTGAATTTTGCATAGCGGATTCAGTAACTAACAGCTGATTATTTCAATTTAATCATAGGTTACTATTAGGAATAACAGAGTTTAATATTGTTTTTGTCAATAACAAATCGAAGCACAAAAATATTTTGTATACAGTGACATCGTTCAATGTTTAATTTATTACAAATTTAATAATAAAAACCTGATTTTATTGGAATTTTAATGTTTGAGATCTTTCTTATCAGGTCTCTTGCTTTCCTTTACCAACTCGTGCTCTTTTTAGACCCGAGGTTATTAGAGGATTTGAAATCCAGGGTTCTCTATTTTATATTCTTTTTTTGAACCTGATATCGAATATGTATTTTGAATTTAAATGATTGTGGGTATATTTTTAATTTATTAAAGGTTTTTTGTCAAATAATATTTAAAACATTTGGAGAGTGAAAATTAATTTTACTTTTATGTAACACTACCAGAGATGTGGTAAGGTAAATTCACTGATAAATAAACAAATTTTAACTGATTGTAAGAAAAGATGAACATTTGCAGGTAGTCGTTGCATTATTAAAGGAGAAAAGCTAATTAACATTACTCTCAACTTTTTAAATGCAAACTGATAAAATGTATTAAAGCTACTTTGACTTTCATCATTCTTTATAATTTTATTCTCTAGTTAACCGCTTACGGGATTACTTTATCTTAATTGAATATTTATTGTTAGGTGTAAATTCAGTTCTCCTTAAATATTAATATTATTCCATATCTACTGGATTAGATCTATTGCGTGTGCAGTGTGGAACCAAGTAGAAATTCGTTTCTAGTTACAAATTAATTTATGGTTGCTAAATAGGGAAGCCAGTGAAGATATGTTTTTCCTTTGTGGTCAATAAACATTTACTCATAAAATTATATGAAAACCGAATTTAATTTTAGAACTTCAGACCAGCACCTTGGAGCATTTTTACTGCTATTTGTTAAGCCAAAATGGTATAATTCGTGCAATGACCAACGAAATATGGTATCAGCGTAATGATGACTTATATTCGGACTTAAATCTGAAATCAGTAGAAGACGTTATAACGGCTTATGCAAATAGACATGAGAAGAGACTCCTAAATCATGTTAACGAGGAAGCTTTGCAACTGCTGGACACGGAACTGTGTATAAGAAGACTTGGCCGGCTGAAGCCACAGGATCTACCTCAATATTGAAGTTTTTAGATACCTAGAAAGGTTTACGTAGCTAGAACCTAGATTATGATTTAGGTTTCAAAACATGTTTCTCGATTTCTTGTATATGTATTACTTATTTGAGCAGTAGCTTAAGATTGTAATAATCCAGTATTTCATTAAAAAAACTGCTATTTGTAACATCAATATGTGGTGGTTATCTGGCTGCCTTTTACATCTGAAATAATTAGTCATATCTACGGCTGCCGTTTTACGACGGTTCCACGCTATGCTTGACCCATATCCCAGGGGAATACTTCTAACAATAAAATCTGAGCCAATTAACAAAAAATCACTAATTACATCCATCTTTGATAAACATACTTATATACCATTAACTATCTCCAAGGTAAATTCATTTATATTAGTTATTCCATTGCACAAGAGATACAGATGAGTTGATCTAATCTGTTACATTTCACTCTACTTGGGTTTAAATTACCAAAAATATACGATGCCCCAAAGGGCCTAGCCTAAAAACATAATAATAATATACAGACAAAAAAATTTGAAACGCCGACACAATACCGTCTTAGCTTGTCACTAAGTCTGCGGTAGGACTGAAGTGATTTTCACTTCCTCTAAATGGTGGAGAGTGTTTCCGCCTTTGTTAAAAGTTGTGTCTAACCACCGCAGATTTGAAGGAGTCTCCACAGGCACACTTTCACTCCTGTCATAGTCCTGTAACCTAATAGTATTGCACCACAAGTCCATATAATGGGTTAGAATTCAGTGTCTGGTTTCGGGTTTCAGAACTGATTTAAAACTCTCCTCACACAAAAAAAGTCTA
Organism: Aphrophora alni; assembly: GCA_963513935.1. NCBI lineage: Eukaryota > Metazoa > Arthropoda > Insecta > Hemiptera > Aphrophoridae > Aphrophora > Aphrophora alni. The sequence goes on along the minus strand of OY740767.1, from coordinate 146,720,518 downwards.
ACTCCTAAAACTCATGGAAGGCACTTACAATTCATTTTTATGAACGCTAGTGTGACGCTTTCGGCACTAAAGGGTAGGCAATAACTTGCAGTGATCTGAAATTTTTTTTTTTAAAAAATCAAAATTGAGGAAATTCTTAATTTGTTTGTGGACATCTTTCAGTTTGAAGACTAGAACTGTTGTGTTTGCAAAGCGTTATGAGGACTCTAATCCGGCAGAAATGCACGAATTAGCAACATTCAACGATAATAAGTCAAGGTTATCCAAAGTCTTGTGTAGTAATTAAGTTTCTCGTGAGTTGTTTTGGATTATTGGTTTATCGTCAAAACTAAATGTTGTGCAATTAAGAAACTAATTAAAGTTTTGTTTTGAAATCTGTCAGTGAGTACAGTTTTGCAGGATTTAACACATTACGTTGAAATTTTAACAGATTATATTGCATCAACGAGATAATACGTTACTTGAAGTTATTTACCAAGTTATTCAGATTGTGTGAGTAATAGCGTTTAAAATACTTTTGACGGTGTAATGTTAAAGACTATGTATTAGCATATACAATACTGCAAAACCATGCTTTTGTAAATAAAGATTGTACAATCATTGCATAAACTTTATCACTCGCCCATTTTTAAAACCAAATCAAAAGGAAACGGAAACTGATAATATAATTTCTTTGGAAAAATAATTACACATCTAAAAAACAGCTTAAAATTTATAATGCACATCGAAATTGCAATATATGTATTCATTATAAATGAGCTTTTGAGGTTTTTTTGTATTAGTGTTTTAACAGAGTTATTGAAAAGCAACTTACCCTGCCTTTACGTTTGTGATTAAATAAGATAGTTGAACACGGTTGCAGCTATCTATATAGCTATCTTTATAGTGGCGGTTCTGTTTTTACTATAAGCGCGGGTATTGTTTGGTACTTAGAGTATTTGAGGCAAGAGATAATAAAAAAAATTGAAATGAGACATATGATACTTTTTTATACTTAAAATCTTGAAATTGTTTTGGACCACTTAACTAAAATTTTGATTTTTAATGTTATTGGATTACGTTACTTTAGAAGGAAATTGTATTTCGTACACCTAAAATGTATTATTGTTTAAAATATTCGAATCATCTTTTCCACCACCTTCTCACGAATCGAACTTAAGAAGGAAATTTCGTTTTTTTTTTATAAGTTTATAACCATATGAAACATTTTGTTTGTGTTTTTACTATTCTTGAATTACATTACTCTCGTCCAGTATAGTCAGGGATATGTTAGAGTATGTAGGCTATAGACCTAGTATAGATTGTTCTTAGACATTAGAGTGTTCGAGAGCTAAAGAGCTTTATTTTGTTTTATATTCTTCTTCTTCTCTATATGGTGATAATGTCCGAGAACTTTTTTTCCGTTAAACAACAAGGACAAGCCTTTATACTATTATTGTTCCTAATATTAATATGTTCTAATAAATAAACATATATGCTATGGATTCAAAAATTGATGATTTCTTTATTGCAAATTAAAACCGTAGTTATCTTATTGTGTTACTATCCTGAATATGTTATGATCAGAATCAATGAGAACTCTACAACACGTATTTATCAACGTAAAAATATACTGAATGTGTTGTTTTCGTAGTAGCATTTTTTTTTTACACAACATTGGCAGAAATAAATGTGAAATTGAAATCATCTGTCATTTCAATTTCGGGTGATTTTTATTACGCTTCTGGTTATATTTCATATTGAATTTCGATGAATTGTGCAACATGAACTGTCACTTCTATTCAAGGATTGTGTGCAACATCCACAACTCGTCCGCATAGACTGTACGGGTCATAGAGTCTCAGGTTGTACTGGAAACGTCTCATTGTATCGCGTCAGTAAAGCAAAGTCGTTGTTTCGTGTTGTGTTGTTCTCAATTTAACACTCAATTTCTGATAGTACAGTCTCTCTGATAAAATTTCATGGATAAGCGAACGTAAAATGTGTGGAAAGTGTTGTAATGGACATATGTCCGTCCTCTCTATACTAACTTCTATTCTGTGCACGTACCAAATCCGTATCGTCAAAGACGGTTGAAAGCTACATTTAACATCGTGATCATTTTCAGGTTCATTTAAGAATCGTATCAAATGTCTTTACAGTTGTGTGTATGTTGTGTTGTACACACAACCTATAATTCACTGCATTTAAGTGGAGGAGATTTTCGATTTTATTGTGTTCACCGTAAAAATTAAACACGAGTTTTTAGATAATCAAATTAAATCTTTGCCGGAACAATACATTGCAGGTACAGGTGTGCTTGAAGACATTCCATCCGGTGATAGTGACAGCAAATCGAGTCCCATCAGTGTAATTTCTAACTTTCGTGAACAGTATTCGTTACCAATCATTCCCTACTTTGCTTCATAATACCGGGTCAACACCGTAACTTTTTAATCCACTAAGGTGTCGAACGATAAATCTCTTGCACCCGAAACGAGAGTACTTGACCTCTCAGCCTGTGGAGTAGAACATGACACATTTTTTGAACGTTGTTAAGATGTTAAAAGAGAAACAATTAATCTACAAAAAAGTAATTCCTAATAATTAGAATTAACCTATCAGTTAGTACTACAATTTAATTTTTCGAACAAGGTTAGTAGATATTAAAGAAAATTGGTATTCATTTAGAAAATGCTTCGTTTGATCGCCCCTCTTTTTGCGTCAATTTTTGTTTTCAACATAATCTAATGTTTAATTTACATTTAACAAATATTCTGATTGTTATTGATTTTAAGTTATATTGACAAACTATTAAAAGGGTTTTTTTTTTTTTTTTTTTTTTTAATAAAACGAAAGTATATTTAACAACCATTTGTGACATACTAACGATTTTATTATTATAAATTAAATCATTTAGAAATGTATGTAAAAATAATATAAATCGTAAACACATGTTTCAATATCTAAACTAATTTACGACATAATTCCCCTATCACAAGGCTTACAGATCGAAAGGATTATTCAAGTCAAAGACACGACGAAGATGCATCTATGCATTATGTGGTACCACATAGTGACGTCAAGAGTCAAAGGCGTAGAGTCACTCACTTCATCAAACCACTCTCTGCTTTACTCAACGGGTCAATAAGTCAAACAGCGACAGAAGCGTAGTAATATCAGATTCAGAATGGATCGTTGAGAGCAATTAAACTGATAGACATACATAATTCAGAAGATGTACTTCTAAGAGTTCAATATGTTGACAACAATACAAAGTGCTAAACAACTATCACTATACTATTTTAAAAGTTTATAAATCTAGAAGTCGAACGATGGAGAGATTGCACGACAATGTTGTGTTAGTTTGCTGTTCTTCATTAAATTATGAAGGCCCTTTAACAAGGTTCAAAATTGTCTTTTTTTATAGTTGTTACGCAACAGCCAATGATTTAAATCAAACGGTTCTCTTAGTTTATCAAATTTGAAGGTATGTACTGCCTTAGAATTAAAATATTAGTGTTGTTACGTTCAACTTTGCAGTGCCTAGAAAATAGATTACAAGTACATGATTTTTTTTTTATCTTAGACATAAGACTGCAATGGGAATTATTTAAGAAAACTCCAAATTATAATTGACAGAAATCATAAAATCATTAAAAAGACTATATTTTCAACTACCTTACCCTAAATTAGTGTTTTCCTTTATATTTATAAAAGGTGTAAATTAAGCCTGGAACACATCCAATATTTAAGGAACGATTTTCAATTAAAACTTTTACTTACAATTCCTTCTACTTTTGTCCTGAACTTTAGTGGCCATCTTGAAACGAGTTTTAAATATGATGTCAAGTAACACATTGTTTTCACTCTCTTTTAAGAACATGCATGAATTAGATTCTCACAGTCCGAGGAATGGAATTATGCCTGGTTTACATGTTAAAATTAATTTAGTCTCGTAACAGCTGGCCTAGTGCCCGGATGTGTGTGTGTGTTCAGAGTCAAGTCAAGTATCTGGGTGGTAATAAGTCACACGCTAGTGTGGTGTATTAAAAATACTCCAATAATTCTTAGATATTGAACCAGTTTTATTTGAACCTTGTTTAACCCACCTTCCTGGCCGAACTTTACAGTTTCACACACACTTGTCTAGTACGGTAGGTAGTTAGAACAGAGGGAAAGATAATGTGATTTTTGTGTAAATGGATTTTTTGCTCAATAGGTTATAGGAGGGAACAATTGGATAAAATAAGAACTAGTGTCAAAGGTAGAGTGACAAAGATTCAAGATCTGTCCAATGAAGATTGTATAAACACGTGATTTAGTTTATACTATCTTACTAAAACGTAAAAAGGTACTAAATTAAACTTTTGGAATTGGATACTATGGAAAAGGAAGTCTAGAAGTAAATAGAAGAAAGACAAAGACAAATTTGAGAAAAATGAAAATAGAAGAAAGGCAGAAATTAAGAGAATTTGCAGAAGCGGATTCCCAGAAAAATAGGAGGGGAATGTGAGAGCTGTAATAATACGTAAAACCACAATATAAGTTAGATAAACACAATGATAAATTGTTATCAATTTAATTATATTTATTGAACAACAGTAAGAATTATTAGAAGAAATTTAATAAATTATTGTGAATTTTTGATTACGAAAATTCTAAAAACAGAAAACCTTTTATTTTGACGAGATACTTTTAAATTCTCTCTACAATATAAAATAACTATAAACAATTCAACTGTACAAATTTACTCTACAATTTGCTACAGGTTGCAAATAAAACGCGATTAGGTTATTTTCACCCGATAGACAGCGTAAAATGAAATCCACCCTTTAGCAATGAAACGAAAATCTTTATTACATCTGAAACATGCAATTACGAGTGTTACTACAGTCCAATGAATTATGGAGGCCTCTTTGTCGTTTTATTATACCATTTATCACTGTGAGATTAAATAAGGCAGAAACTGAGGGGTTAATAACGCTTAAATCATATCGACAATCGTTGCCAACTGTGGAACCGGAAAGGAAATAAAAACATGACACGGATTCGTTCATGTATTAATTATATATATTTCATGTTTTTATGTATTTATTGCATTTCTCAACTCGATTATGATACTGTTTTTAGAAAGCTGACCAAAGTGAGGTGTTATAGGCTCAAGTATAAGATCTAACTATCGTAACAATTTGGAAATATTTAGATAATTATTTTCACAAAATCGTGTTCAACGAATAACAAAAATAAACTTAATTGAAGAAAATTCAGATATATTAAAATATAAATTACATTTAAATTAAAACTAACCGTTAATGAAAATATCAGTTCTACAGTTTCAACCCTAACTCCGTCTTTGAAAAAAAGAAAAAAAGTCTATTCTAGCTTCATTTGTGCCATAAACATGTTCTGGGCGTAAACCATGTTTGATGAAAACCTAGGTATTAGTTCTGTGGTCAAGGTTATTTTTTGTTTTAGAAATAGTTCCTGAATAGTAAATTTTTGATTAATTTGCACAAATGTTTGGGTCCTTAAATGTTAGCAACTTACTAAAATTTCAACGAAATCGATAGATTCGGTTTTGAGATATTGATCCTTTTTTCAATAACACCCAATTGCATTTTTTTTGTTTTTTTGCCGATAACTCATCATGAGCAGACATTTTTGGAGATATGGCTACACTTTTGTTTGAGTCTTTAGATGCTACATTTGAGTAAAATTTAATCAGAATCTTTAAAAAAAGATGATTATAAAATTATCATTTTGTGTTCTTCAGATGACACCAAATTTGAGTTTTTAAAACAAAAAAAGTGTCAAATAGAAGGAAATTATTTATATTTATTGCATTGCTCCTAATAAAACTTTGACTACTCCTTTCTATTAAATCTATTCATAAATAAATATTAAGTTTGATTTGTGTGTGATGGTAGATAGAGTAAATATTTAATACAAATTCTCAAAAATAATACGTTTATTTATTAAAAGTGTTTCGAAGACAAATAGTCATCTTCAGTAATGCACGAGCTACAATAAATAACCTAGTTTAGTGCCAAACCTCTTATTTATACACAACTATAAGGTTAGTGGTCTAAACAACTTTACATCAGTAAAGCGGTTGAATACATAAATTTGTGAGCATTTGCATTTAAGTTGTATTCTAACAACCAAATTTATTTATTTAATTTTAATCACAGACTTACGTTTAAATTACATGACCACAACTCTACAGTATGTACACATAGATTTTACAAAATTATTTATTTTATTTGAACTTATATTTAACTTAATTAATTAATTTTCGTATTTGACTTAATATTGTTTTATACTATGTATTTTAACTATGTTGTTTTTGAAACTGGAATGCATTTTGTGTTTCTTTGTAAAAACTTCCATCACTCTTTTACATCGCTTTTCCGCATCAGGGGCTCACACATAGTGAGTATGGATGTGGCGGACTCTAGGATCCCCTAGCTGTATCTACACCTTCTTCATGTTGCCTACGTTAAACCCCTCTCATATCAGATCTTATTTGTTCTTGATTATAGAGATTTTTTTTTTATCTCTTTATTATTTTTTATGAATAGGTATTCTACGTATTGTTTAGTTGTTTATCCAGCCGCCAATTTGTGTTATTAACAAAATAATCATATCTTTTCAACGGAAAATGTTATTAAGGTAAAACCTCCCAGCTACTTAATGCGATAAAGACCCAATGTGAGGGGAAAATATCAACAGATTTTCTTTACTAATATAAAAATGGCTGCCATTTTAATTGTTGAACATCGAATATATCTGAAACTGTTAATTTTACAAAAAATGTACAAGACACAACGTTTTTTCTTTTAGCAACAAATACAATTTCATTTTACATTTTCTTTTTGTCAAAGGATAATCGAGTTATCGAGAAAAAAACTAAAAACATAATTTCTTGGTAGTTGTTTACAATTAGCCTAGAACAAAAATTTTGCGTGAGTTCTGCAATTTTTTATTTAATTATGAATAGATAGATATAAAGTCTATAAAACTTAAATACTAACTTTGAAAATATGTTTTTGTTGAAAGCGATTATCCTTTGAACATTTTAAAAATAGGTTTCGTTAAAAGAGGAAACTCTTGTTTCTTGTACAATTTTGTTTAATTAACTGTTTTTTAAATGTCCGCCATTTTGAAACGAATAATGAAAATCGGTTAGCAATTATTTTCGGACTACGTTTTTATAGCATTAAGTAGAATACAAAATTTTTAACTCTGCATCATTTGCCATTTAAAAGATGTGATTTTTGTTTGTTCAAAATACAAAATGTAGGCTAGATTGAGAAATAACAATTTTAGGGCGCATGAACTTATTTCTTTATTTTCATCGGTGGAATACATTCTGAATGTTTCTCCATTTCTTCGTTGGACGCTCTGTATAATTGACGGGACGTATTGCCATTAAAAACAATGTGTTATCCAATATTTCATATCTGCACAATTACACTCGGTCCATACAATTACATACGACAATATGTTTTTAAATCCTTACATTTATTTAGGATTTATAAATAAAATAATCCACTTACAAAGCATAGTTGTTACTTGCTGACATAATCACGTGTGTCTTGTAGGCTTACCTATATGATTGTATCCTGTTATATACTTTAAATGTCAGAAATATCAACTCTAGCGTGAGGTAGAATGACTGTGTGACGTCCTTGAGAAGGAATCGATAGTTGAAGTATTCAAGTCAGAAGTACGTTTGGCTACCTCAGAGATAATTTATATTCATATATTGATTTGTTCCTATTTACATTATTATATTCTGATTTTATTTTGTGAATTTAAAATTGCACAACTATTTGACGTTCAATACGTCAATGGAATTACAATATAGTGGGAAGTGATTTGAACGCGCGGTTAGTGTCAAGTTATTGAAAGTAAACGAAACTGTACGAATAATCTAAGGCTGGCATAATAGTTAGCGATATTGTTTGACAAAGTTCTGCATTAAATCACAATTACTTACGGTATTGACCCAACATCGTGAGGGAAATGAGTATGAAATTCCAGTTGAGAACTAGAACAACGGCGACGAAAATTCAACGTGCTGACCACGTTTACCGTTCTGTAAAGTTATATAGCAGGCCTCTAACAAAACCCAAAGAAAATTTATTGGTCGACAAAAAAAATGTCGGTTCATAAATTATCGTTAAAAACACAGTCAATAGGGTTGGTATAAAATATGTAATTTCTCAAAATTGGCGGTACCAATTTCGTTTAAAGTTTAATGAAATTTAAGGAATAATTACCCAAACGAGGGAGTAAAATTACAAGTAAATCATTAGACAAAAATAAGAATTATCTTGATCAGCGTTATTAAAAACTCGATCCTAATCAAATAAGATTTATGATGAGGACTTGTATATAGCAAAATATTAGTATCTTATGTAATTGTATGGATTTATATATATATATATATATATATATATATATATATATATATATATATATATATATATAAAGACCGCATCCACTGTTATTTTTTATTAATTAAAATTAAAAACTACCGAAATGACATTTTTCGTGATATTAGTTTTGGTTTCTTTGGGGGGGGGGGGTTAGTGAGAGTGTTTGAGGAATGTTTTAACGACTGAAGTTTCGATCGTTTTGTATAAATTTAACTTCTACATACCGGTACATTATTATTAATCGTAACGTTAGTGTATAGCCTACGAAAGGCTAATGTTTTACCTTAATAACATTTCCACGTAAAAAAAAAAAATAATAAAAAAAATAAACATGATAATGATTCTGTAGAAACTACGCATCTTATAGTATTTATATTGAATTTGGTAATTATTGTCTAATACAACGTTTTAAATTTTCAATAACTATAACGAAAATATAAATTATTAATACTTAATTAGGTTGGTAGACAAAATTATCGGAATATTCATATTTCTGTTCCCCATATTATTTTAATAATGTAGACTGTGCACAGAAACATCACAAATATTACAATTATTATTTTTATAATTTATTTGGACGTTTCCCATAATTTGTGTAGAAATATAATACGTAAAATTATATCAGATACGACCTACATAATTAATTTGAGTAGAATCTTCTGCCAATCCTAACATTTAATTATAATTGTGGACACGGTTAGGAGTTTACCCTGGAGTCGTCCTTTTTTCTTAATCTTGTAGGTTAGGTGGAAAATATTCAAACGACAAAAGGAGACCTCCGGTCTTCATAATTCTGTCAGATTCCTACTCACTAAAAATCACCTTCCTTCCTGTTAGTAGCCCAATAGCGTAGGACAAGGCAACAAGAAATATTTTTCATGTAGCAAGCTAGTATCCTTTCCTATATATATATCAGCTGGTAACAAGAGCTGGCAGAAGGTACCAGCTGGCTCTTATTACCAGTTGATAAACTTTATCCTCTTCCACCTAAAGTCTTTCAACGCATGTACTCTTCATTTTACACTCTTTGAAAGCGAATATAAAACTCTTCCTCCTAAAACCATCCAGATAGGAAAACCATCCTAATTCTTTTCTTTTTGGATTTAATGTTTATCTTTATTTTCAAGTATTCTTTTCTTGTTTACCTGCTGGATATCTCCAATTCACAGTAGTCCGTTTATTTGTACAATGCTATACAAACCTGTCAACTGTTTTTTTACATACTTTCCACATGATCTCGATATATGAAAAATAATTAAATATTTCAAATAATTCACCACCTGTCTACTTCAAAATACACATCTGTTGCTTATCCTTCTTAGATAGATATTGTTTTAAATATAACTTATTACCTTGATTTATTTGTAACAATTTTACATTATAGCTCTTTCGCTATCATTAGATGTAGTCTACAAATACACTAAACACTCAATTTAAAAACTTAATAAAATTGCCTTTTAAACAATAATTTTGCCTTATTTTGTTCTGAGGTTTGCACAAATTTTTTTAAAAGCAGGTGGTTAACACATTAAACCAAGTGTTATTGCTATGGAATCCTTTTATTTACTGAGGTTTGATATTATTCTCTAATGGATTTGTTCTGTTTATCTGATGTGTCTATGTATGGTTTGGTTATTTATTGAAGCTATTGTGTTGTATTTCAGTAAGTAATGAACCTGGATTATTTTTGATTTGGGAGTAAATAATATAATTTTCTAGGGTATTTATATGCTTCTTTTTCTAGCTGTGTAAAGTATTTCATAATTGTTTTCAATATTTGTATACAATTATGGTTTTTGAGAACAATATCACAAACAGAATATTCAACCAAAATAATCTTCCGTAAACAGGGATATCGACCCACCAACAAGCTAAGTAATATACTTAAGTAAATCTACAAATCCAACAACAAAGTAACAACAGCAAAGTGTACAAGTTAGCAAGTGATGATTCCTACATATATTTGACAAACTGAACGCACATTCGTATTACGTTTTAAATAACATCTCCTCTCCCACAACCGTTCTACTACAACAAAAACACAAATCTAAATATACAGAACACGTCATAACTAAAAAAACATAAATACGTAACCTCTTCATTATTCTTACAACATTTCCTTGAAATATGATTATAAAACATTAATATATGAACATTAGTATGTAATGTTACTATATTTATTTTATCTAAGAGAATTAATTACCCAAATCTGTTTTTCATACTGCAATTACAGTTTGGAAAACTGATAAAAAAAACATAAAGTACAGCAGTGGTACATCATAAATACAATGTTAAATTCAACAATTTCTACTCCATTCAATATCAACATGCGTAATATTTCAATTAATTAAACTTTAAACCCAGGTGTTGTTAAACTTTCAAACAGTTTGTTCAGCTGTTTACTTTAAGTTAGAACATTGTTTTGGTTTAGATAATAAACGATAACTATTTGAGGTTTAAATAAATATTCCAACAAGTTTAATATTAATGCTAATAAACTATTGAAATTATCCCGAAGTAAGAGGCTGCCAAGTTGGTTAGGATCGCTACTATTCTTTTACCAATCTACTGCGTACTACCCTGCGTAAAGACATTGTCTCACAACCACTGTCTATATTCTCATAACTGTCTGAGAATGAGCGTACGAGGATGTAAGATTGTTATTTATTAATGGATAGTTATTTTCCAATAAAATTATGTTTATATCAACTACCAAATTATGTGAACATTTGAATATTAATATTGTATTTAGTTTCATATTAAAATAAGTTGTTATTAGACCTGACTGTCTTTAACATTATTACAAATAGATATTTTATATATAAGTACAGTATTAATATATATATTGTCTAATCTGTACTAAACGTTAAGTAGTATTACATTACTTATGTTTTAATAAAGTAACTACAGTTTTCATTACTGTTATGTGTGCATTTGGATTAAAGATCTTCGGCGCACCACCATGTTAATGGCAAACCCTGTAAATATTACTCTCTCTCTCTCTCTCTCTCTCTCTCTCTCTCTCTCTCTCTCTCTCTCTCTCTCTCTCTCTCTCTCTCTCTCTCTCTCTCTCTCTCTCTCTCTCTCTCTCTCTCTCTCTCTCTCTCTCTCTCTCTCTCTCTCTCTCTCTCTCTCTCTCTCTCTCTCTCTCTCTCTCTCTCTCTCTCTCTCTCTCTCTCTCTCTCTCTCTCTCTCTCTCTCTCTCTCTTAAAAACTTTAAAATACTTCATTTAATTACTTCCTAATCTTTAAATACAGATACACACAAATTTATAAGACCATTAAAAAACTTATAAGATTTTATAAGACCTTTAAAATACATATGATACAACTGCTTAACTTGATGACCCATCAATAATAATACCAAACAATAATCAATTAATAATCTGAAAATGTATAATTATCTTGAATTGTTTACACCTATACTCTTAGCTAAGAACTGAGTCAATAATAATGAATATATATATATATTTAGATGCCATTCAGGCTTAAAATAGTACAACATTTACCTAATGTTATGATATCCATATTCATTTCACATCCCAACTCTTTTCTCTCGTATATTTACTTCGGGATCACAACATGCCATTCATCCTTTCCTTTCTTCAACGCCCACCTTTTGTTCACAAATTTCTATCCTGTTGTCCCCAGTAGTTTAAGTTTGCTCGCTTTTCATTTGTTCTCCGCTTCCAACACATCTGATTTGTTAACACCCCACAAGACTCCAGTCCGTTCATATTCATCTGCTATTTTATATCTTCTTTTCTTATACCTTCAATATTTATAGGCTACCCTAACAAATTGCACTTTTATTTATAATCGTCTATTTTTTAAAAACATTTTACGGATTAAAAAAATCATATTGAAATTTTCCATTCGGTGAAAATATTTCAAAAGTTATGTTTAATGTTTTAAAGCACAAGTTTACCCACAATCGGTTGAATTTTCGTCTTAATTGTTTAAAACATTGAAAAACGATTTTGTAATTTAAAAACCTATATTAAAGATTTGCATTTTGTTAAAATATTTCTGAATTTTCAAATTGGGTTTAAAGTTTGTTTTTTGTCAAACATGTTTTTTATTAAGTTGGAAAAGTATTCAAGGGAACTTAGGGAGATATTTTGTATTTACCAATCTGGAGTTATCTTAATGAGTAACATATAAATCACTCAAAATATCAATTTTAACTAAAAGATTTTTACTACTGTACTATGTTCTTGATATCGTTCAATAGACTCAATAAATTTAAATGGTTTTTCTGGTACAATTTTTCAGAGTAATTTGTGCAAAGTTAACATCTGCACTCTTCAGTTCAGTTTTTTTTCTCGGTACATCACTCAGTGTAGAAATTGTATATTGGTATGAACAAACACATAAGAAATACATTGCATAAATTACTTATTGTTTATTTTATAACCATTGAAACCTCAAAACTTGATAAATTAAATTAAGGTTGAATTAAAAATATTGAAATAAAATTTTATCTTTCTTAGTGGAAGATATGAAAATATTAAAAACAAAAATAATACAGATTTTGTGTACTATAAAAACATGTACCAAAAATATTTATTTTTCCCTCCACAATACTATCTCTTGTCTAAAACATTTTTCTTCAAAGCTTGTAATACTGTAGATACTGTATCGATTATGACGCACTCTATATATATAAAAATGACAGTTATCACTTTAAAAAAACATAACCTCAAAATTAGAATGACATCTTCAATTAACACTACGAATTTTATTGAATTAGTTCAATATATTTTAAATAGCCAGTAAGTGTATTCATTGCATATTATTATTGTAAAAAAAATAGTTTGAAGGTGTTTATGCGTTTGTAAAGATGATTCCATCTTTTTTTTAGTAATTTTATTTCAGCCTATAACAGACTAGTTGAAGTTGTTGCTAATCTGTGTAAATTATTAAATATAATATGGTTGCAAGGTTTAAATCGAACGGTTAAAAAATAAAAAAAATACAGGAAGAAATCCATACTTTTAACTTTGTGTGTATATTAAATAAATAATTAAGAAAATCACCGTTCTAATTAAACATTATTTTTAAATATGAAAAGACTGTTAAAAAATATATATTTAAAAAACATAAAACAGCTCAAAAAAAATCCTCACGCCTAACTGTGTAACCATGTTAAAAATAAATAAATATATTTTAAATATAAAGAACCTTTTTAAAAGGCATAAGTAGGCTTAATTTTAGTTTAATTTCAATCATATTTGGGGACTCAAAAGTAATCGTTGTCATTTTTTTTTTTAAATTACCAGTTGTATAGACAAGTTTTTTTCTTGCACGTTCTATCTATGATAGCTAATTAGAGTAGTTTTCCTGTCTGTATACATTAAATCAAAATATAATTTGGAAAAGTATCGGATCTGAAGAAAACGTTCTCATCAATCAAGGATAAAATCTGTACTACATGTTTTAAAACACGTTTTCATTATTCACACTTCTGTAGTACAATGTGCCATGTTCATCTTACATTTACTTGAAAACAATGTTTGTATTTTGGAATCCTTCCAACTTTTCACTCACTCCACTGTTCCCTCAAGATTTAAACATGTGTTTACTCCCTTAATAGTTTCCCCTTTACATTACTTGATGAAAAAGAAGAGGCTTTCTTTAGATCACCATCTGTGATGTAAACAGATGTTATGACAAGTTTAAGACACTTTTTTGAGGAATCTGTTTTCGTCTTACATAAATTAGGGTATTTCTCATCTTATACATTCCTCTTATTGGTGGTTTAGCTAATTCGTCTTCTCTAATTTCAATTGATCCAATGTATATGGGCGAGTGCGCGTATTGTTTTGAAGTTGTTCAAAGTCACATTGATTACATTTCTCATAAATATGCGCTACTATGTTACTGCCTATATTATGTGACATTTTCATACAACATTTAGAATAACATTATACACAAAATTTTGGAGAAGCTTAGAATATATCCGATATGCACATGAATTTTTAATAATAATAGAGGACAGTCTAAGTAAAATAAAGGAGAACTGATATTATAGAAAATAAATCAAATGCACAAAAAGTATAAAATTTACAATGTCAAAAAAGATAACGTAACAATAAATTTCTGAGATTTAAAAATAACAACAATTAGCAAACAACCTGATTTTTTGAATTTTTATGAGAGATACCTACACCGGTAATATAATAATTATTGCCACATAATGGAACAAAAAAACCGTCTCTTTTCGACATATCATTAGATTACGATATATAATTTACCTCTAAGAAAAGTAGTTGGCCTACATAAGGAAGATCTAAACACAATATTTCACATAGATCAAAAAATGGATATGAAAAGAAAGTAGCTGATTAATAGGAAAAATAAAAACGAAACTTAACCAATACGACGAAAGTTACATAAAAACAAGAAAATATCTGCTCTGTAATTTCTTTCACTGGGAAAAACATACAAAATTAACAATTTTTATACAATGTGAAAGCGGCCTTCAACAGGAATAAAACTATAAAAAGAGATTAATAATTAATATAGAAAGAAGTGAAACATAAAATAATAACAGAATCTAAAAAATAAAATGTAAGAGTAACGCAACATTTACAGGCCAAACAGGACGAAGGTTAAAAAGATGGAACATATTTTGTGGTCAAATACGAAAAATTAAATTGAAATTACGCTAATTATTTACTAAAATAGGGTAATTTCCCCTATTAAATAAAATATACCTATGCAATTAATTATTACATCAGTACAACAAAGGAAGACGTCTAAATATAACGGAAAATAAGGAATATTTTAAAACTAAAGATGAACGGGGAAAATATTATTAACGAGGAAATTTATAACTAATCGGAAGTAATTTACCAAAACATAAAAAAATGTCAAGAAGAAGAAATAATTTAGTAAACCCATCAAAGAATTAAGTTAGTAAATAAACCAAAGTACATACACGAGAAGTGGTGCTTGGTGGTAGGAGGGGCAAGACGTTAGGGGGCTTGGGAAAGTAATAATTATATATATATATAATTTAGGTAAAGAATAGTTACGTGGTGTGCTGGAATTAATGCTTAGAGGTTAGTTAAATAGTCATGTCAGCGTTTCAATTTTTTTGGGGAACAAGCTTTGCTTTAGCCAGAGTTAGACGAGGCATCTTTCCATAAACATCATTGTAAATGTGTGTTTTGTAAATTTTGTTATAATTAAGTTTAAAGGTTGTTCTTTATAAAAGCAATTTCCTCCAACGAAAAAATAACTTATATATATATATATATATATATATATATATATATATATATATATATATATATATATATATATATATATATATAATATGTCGAAGTCAAAAGAGTCGGGCAAGAAAGACCTGATAGGAAAGATGAAAGAGATGGGGATCTAACCCAGAACTAGATGAAGAAGAATGGGTAAGAAATAGAACGGATAAGGATCAGAATGGTTAAAACAGTGTTAATAAGAAACATAATAGGTAATAATTAAAATGGCTAACAACTAGAATACCTAAGAATTAAAATGGTTAGTAATCAGAATGGCTAAGTAATAGAATGGGCTAAGAATTAGAATGATAAGAAATAGAATAGCTAATAATTAGAATGGATAAGAATTAAAATGGGTTAAAATTAGAATGTCTAAGAAACAGAATGGCAAGGAATTAAATTGGCTAAAAAACATAATCGCTAAGAATTAGAATGGCTAACAAAGATAATAACATCAAATATTTAAGTCTTAGAATTGCTAAAAAACAAAATGTTTAAGAATCAAAATGACTGAGAAACAGAACGGCAGCAAATGTCTAACACTAAGAATGGGTAAAAAACAAAATGAATGTGAAGCACAATTGCTAAGAATCTGATTCGTTAAAGAAGAGAATGGTTGAGAAACCATCACAAGTAGATATGGAGATACATCATACACATCAACAAGTTCAATACAATCTCTTTAAAGAAATTAATACATTTACAAAATACTGTTATTAGTTGTTTCTATAGTTTTGTGTCTTGTAGGTTTTAGTAATTGTTCTTTAACGTTTATATTGAATATAAGAAATAGCAACTCTGGTCTGTGATAGCGTGAGATAGAATGTGGGACGTCCTTGAAAAGGAATCGATAGTTGAAGTATTCAAGCAGTCAGGGTTAGTTTGGCTACCACAAGAGATATTTGATATGTCAGTATCGATTTGTCTTTCTATACATTATTCCTTTTTGGGTTTCCTTTGTGAATTTACAGATGGACATTGCGAATATGACTTTTTTACGTCAAAATAATGTAAAAACTGTATAATAAAATCGATTTATTTAAAAAGTTTAAACCCATTTTTTTTTGTCCAGGCGTACCTGAACAAAATATATAGAGAAAGTAATGTGATCGTTCAAAAATTGATATCGGAAAATCGGTTCTGAGTTCTCCAAAGTTTAAAAAAGTTTTTTCTCTATATGAAATGCTCTACAGCATTTATCTCTCGCTTTGAATTGCATTGGTTTTGGAACAAACTTTAATATTTTTTTAAATAGTCATTTAGGCCAATATATGTAATTTCGGAATTATGTTGGGGGGGGGGGATAGTTGTAAGAATTAATAAAAGTTCCACTAGTAGCTTAAAATAGCGAACCATTGATTCCTATTTTTATTTAACTACCCATTTATGATCGATTTTGAGCTCAAAATTAGAAACCTAAACCTACCAAGTGGTGCATTGTCTTCCTAAAACTAACAGTTCCTAATGAATAACTCTTAATGTAAGAAACAACCAATCAAAGTATATAACTGTTATTATGTCTCACTGTGATTTTTGTTTTGTGAGCAGTAACTGTAGTATTATTTACAGTTACATAATAAGCTTATGAATATTGTAATGTGTCGCATAGGACGTATGGAAATTAGGTTTACAAATGTAGCTTTGTGTGTGTGTAGATCTAATGTTGTTTAGACTTAAGCATGAATAACAGTTTAATAATTGTAGCAGTTAATAGATTTCGAAAACAGCTTTATTAAAAATATAAAACTACTTTCGACAAAGTTAATAACAATTTAGAAAATAGTAAATATTTAACAAAATGTATGGAATTATTATTAATTGAAATTTTACTAAGCAGGTGTAAATTAAGTAAAACATTATTTTTGTACAAAGTATATTAAGATTCCATTTGAAAAAATAAATTCATAATTAATTCAGTTCTCTAAATAATTGGTGGATATTAACGGTGGGTTAGGTCACATAGAAAAAGTTACTTCTTTTTCAAACAGAGGAAAGTATTAGAAGAGTAAACACATGAATAAATCCTGAGGGAATAGCCGGGTGATTGAAAAACCTGGAAGGGTTTGGGATACAAACAATGTTTTCAAGTAAATGTAAGATGAAAAAGATGGATTGTAGCTGGATAGGGCGTACTTCAGTAAGGATTGTTTTGAAGCGTGAACAAATTATAGTACAACTAAATTACTCTCAATAAACCTAACTACGTGATTTTTTTTTCCATTTACTTCCATTTTTACAAACTCAGAGTTTTAATCTAATATGCAGACTATTTGAGAATTTTTATGTCTTTGGCTCTTTCATGTGTTTTGAGAGAAAAATTAAAATTGTCTTTGTATTTCTTATAACTATTGTTACTATATGTATTATCACTGTTATATGTTGATGTGGGTAATTTGAACGATTTTAATTCATA